>OZ025254.1:34768363-34936001 GCA_964019135.1 Arenicola marina | reverse complement strand
CACCCTAGAGAACGCCAGGATTGGCCACGTATCGCTGGGGCTTGGGGTGAATCAGTGCCCCCCCCCCCCACCCTAGAGAACGCCAGGATTGGCCATGTATCGTTGGGTCTTGGGGTGAATCAGTGCCCCCCCCCCCCACCCTAGAGAACGCCAGGATTGGCCATGTATCGCTGGGGCTTGGGATGAATCAGTGCCCCCCCCCACCCTAGAGAACGCCAGGATTGGCCACGTATCGCTGGGGCTTGGGGTGAATCAGTGCCCCCCCCCACCCTAGAGAACGCCAGGATTGGCCACGTATCGTTGGGTCTTGGGGTGAATCAGTGCCCCCCCCCCCCCACCCTAGAGAACGCCAGGATTGGCCATGTATCGCTGGGGCTTGGGATGAATCAGTGCCCCCCCCCCCACCCTAGAGAACGCCAGGATTGGCCACGTATCGCTGGGGCTTGGGGTGAATCAGTGCACCCCCCCCCACCCTAGAGAACGCCAGGATTGGCCACGTATCGTTGGGTCTTGGGGTGAATCAGTGCCCCCCCCCCCCCTAGAGAACGCCAGGATTGGCCACGTATCGCTGGGGCTTGGGGTGAATCAGTGCCCCCCCCCACCCTAGAGAACGCCAGGATTGGCCACGTATCGTTGGGTCTTGGGGTGAATCAGTGCCCCCCCCCCACCCTAGAGAACGCCAGGATTGGCCATGTATCGCTGGGGCTTGGGATGAATCAGTGCCCCCCCCCCACCCTAGAGAACGCCAGGATTGGCCACGTATCGCTGGGGCTTGGGGTGAATCAGTGCCCCCCCCCCCACCCTAGAGAACGCCAGGATTGGCCACGTATCGTTGGGTCTTGGGGTGAATCAGTGCCCCCCCCCACCCTAGAGAACGCCAGGATTGGCCATGTATCGCTGGGTCTCGGGATGAATCAGTGCCCCCCCCCCCCACCATCCCAGAGAGCGTCAGGATGGGCCATGTATCGTTGGGTCTTGGGGTGAATTATAGGATAGGATTGCAGAAAACTTAACAAGGGTATATGGATGAGTGTATCATTGTAGTGCACTGCAACTCGCTATACTACTAATGGTTAATATAGCATGGAGAATAATGCAGGAGAGCAATTCACACTTCAATAATGTACTTGCCGTGTCATATATATATATCCCAAATGCAGGCCTGTCGCAAAGACGTGGAACACAAGTCACACAACTCTCGATAAGAAATGAAGACTTTTATCCCCAATACTCGGGAGGTAAGAGACAAGTGATAGTAGTAAGCAGGACTAACCACGTATTTTTAAATCAGGTTTTGAACAGCCAGGTTTCTAGCGGTAGGAATGTAAATATAACGATAAAACAAGACCATAATCAGCCGTAGGCTGAATGGGACTGACAGAAGTAACTTGCACCCATGTCGTACAGCTCCTCTCTCTCTCTCTCTTCACCTGGTTTTTATTGAATTTTCCAATTTGGCCAGACTCTATACTTTAACTTTGGGCTTAGTTCCGTTGCCATGGAAACGTCAACGTGACGTCACTGACGCTTACCAAAATAAACAATTTGGCTTCTTTTTTTTCTCACTTTACCTGCGTATGTAACTCTAGTGATCGTAGCTAGTGCCTAAAAAGTTGAGAATTGATAGATTCCGCAATTATGTCGGGTAACGTAAATTGGACGTCGTTTTTGACGCACACGCTTCATTACCGCCAAACAAGGTACGCATACCACCAGTTGTCTCTTGGTATAAGGTTTAACCACAAACAAACCGGAAGTCGCTATGACGTATAATAGGCGAGTAATGGCATTTACCAAATTATGACGTCATCCCGTCATGCTGACGTCATGGCATGACGCACGACCACGTTCAAATACCAAAACACAAACCTTTGTACTATCAATCAAAAACGTTGACTAGAACGGCGGTAGGACTGTCAGCTCTTCTGATATGGCTTGACTTAATTACCGAAAATTGCTATTCTTCATCATTACGGATAAATGAAAAAAAAACAGACGAAGAAAGGACTCTGCAGCCAAGATAAAAATAATAATAATGATTATCTGCCAATAGTGATCTGGATACGTATGTTCCCTACCACCAGCCGCAAAGATCTAAGCTCTAGCTTGTTTTTCCGATTTTTGACAATTTTTTTAAGTTAGACCCAATTTGTATACTTTATCATTGAGCACATCATCGGTTGCCATAGAAACGAAACTGAGACGCGCGTTTGCCGTGGGTATACCGTAGACCTCTTGCACTCGTCCATATCTCGCACCGTCGCAAAGCAAAGTGAGATCGCTCAAACGGAAGTACGTCCTATTGAAGGAAGTTTGATTATCTCCATAGGGTCCCATGTTAAACGCGTTCGACTATATACCTAAAGTTACAGGGCTATGTCGCCGTGTTTATAGTTAATGGTCCATCCTACTGCTATCCTACTACAACTGCAAGCATAGGGCGATGGCTTCAAGAGGACGCTCGTGGGAGCCCCTGCAAGCCCCAAAAATCCCTATCTTTCACAATGGGGAAAATTTCAAAAAAATCCTGTGACGTCAGTTCTTGTCTGAATTTTATATAATAAACACCATGGCTACTGGGTACCATGTTTAACCAAAGAAAAAATTCCGAAACTGTTTGATGCAGGCACCGATGAAATACGGGGCAAACAAATTTCCCCAGCCTGAGAGATTGGGGGCTTTAACATTGGAGGTCCCATAGGGAATTGCCGTCACCCCTGGAACCGGAATTAAGATAGGAACATACTATTTTTATGATGCAGGCAAACATCGGACCCCATTTTTGCCGATTTTTTCAATGTACCAAAACTGACGTCATCATGACGTCATATGACCGATCTGAAAAATCTCAGATTTCACAAAGGTTATTGCCATTCATATTTCTATGAGAGCCCAGAACACCAAAGCGATACCTTCAACCTAAACGGGTCAAACCGAAGAAAAACGGTTCAAGGTCATCTTTTGCGTTTTTCAGAAAACATAAAACGTCATGTAGCTCGAAAATTAGTATGACGCATCAAAAAGTGGTCAATGGCTGAAAGATGCGGTAGCACATTTTGAAATTAACCGCATTTCTCTAGGTCTAGTATTAACGAAGATAAGCGCATTCTTACCTTTTTTTTCAAAAAATCGCTGTGACCTTGATCTTTGACCTACATATGCCAATAACGAACTTAGCCGAGATATTTCATAGATCTATCCCTTAGTTAAGTATGGCAGCCGTAACTGTTACCGTGCGCCCTGTATCCAACTGACAAACATATTAACAAACAAATTTACAAACCGAACTTAGCAGTATACTGACAGAAGTCTTTAGACTTCTGTCAGTAATAAGCACCATAACGCACACTCTTGACAAGTATACAGATATATGAGCCAGCATGACATATGTACAGTCAGGGAAGTCTTGTACAATGAGTCACATTAGAGTTTAGTAGTGGTTGGCTCGCCAAATTATAAGGCAGGCCGGTGTTAAAATATGTGTAGGGCAGATCCTTACAACGATAATTAGATAAATTATATAAAATCCTCCTTAAAATGTTTTGCGACATTTCGTTTACCACGAAATGGTCACTACTTTTTGTGGTTCCAAAAGCAAAACCACTTTTCATATAAAAATTGGCAAAATATGGTAAAGAAACGGGTAGAAATTGATACAGCAATGAAAACGTATCGTTACATGAAAACCCATTATTGCGCACCAAACAATTCTCTAAGAAACCGTCTTAAAATCTAAGCTAGAGCGCCTAGTCTTATATACCAACATAAGGTACATAGCAAGATGTATACATGTACTAAATTACAATGACAAAAGCGAAGCTGCGGAAGATGTGTTGCCATATTGTACAGGGTATCAATCTCCTATAATTACAACCGGTGAGCAGCTCGCCGTGGTCGACCGTAAATCCATCAAGCAATTGAAGTTCGATCAATTCGTGCCGTGACAATGCGGTTACACTGGTCACAGTAGTTACAGTGCCGTGACAATGCGGTTACACTGGTCACAGTAGTTACAGTGCCGTGACAATGCGGTTACACTGGTCACAGTAGTTACAGTGCCGTGACAATGCGGTTACACTGGTCACAGTAGTTACAGTGCCGTGACAATGCGGTTACACTGGCCACAGTAGCTACAGTGCCGTGACAATGCGGTTACACTTGTCACAGTAGTTACAGTGCCGTGACAATACGGTTACACTGGTCACAGTAGTTACAGTGCCGTGACAATGCGGTTACACTGGTCACAGTAGTTACAGTGCCGTGACAATGCGGTTACACTGGTCACAGTAGTTAGTGCCGTGACAATGCGGTTACACTGGTCACAGTAGTTACAGTGCCGTGACAATGCGGTTACACTGGTCACAGTAGTTACAGTGCCGTGACAATGCGGTTACACTGGTCACAGTAGTTACAGTGCCGTGACAATGCGGTTACACTGGTCACAGTAGTTACAGTGCCGTGACAATGCGGTTACACTGGCCACAGTAGTTACAGTGCCGTGACAATGCGGTTACACTTGTCACAGTAGTTACAGTGCCGTGACAATGCGGTTACACTGGTCACAGTAGTTACAGTGCCGTGACAATGCGGTTACACTGGTCACAGTAGTTACAGTGCCGTGACAATGCGGTTACACTGGTCACAGTAGTTACAGTGCCGTGACAATGCGGTTACACTGGTCACAGTAGTTACAGTGCCGTGACAATGCGGTTACACTGGTCACAGTAGTTACAGTGCCGTGACAATGCGGTTACACTGGTCACAGTAGTTACAGTGCCGTGACAATGCGGTTACACTTGTCACAGTAGTTACAGTGCCGTGACAATGCGGTTACACTGGTCACAGTAGTTACAAATCCAATGTGCAGAACAGTAACACAGGAAACGTCCGTAGCCCCCCGTGTTTGTGGATAAAGCCGGCGTATTTGTGTAGACACCTCTAGTGAAAAATTTACTGATATAAAAAATATACCGATTGCGAATCTATATAAGTGTTTAGATATACAGTGGGCCGCCTTATCGTTTAGATATACAGTGGGCCGCCTTATCGTTTAGATATAAAGTGGGCCGCCTTATCGTTTAGATATACAGTGGGCTGCCTTATCGTTTAGATATACAGTGGGCCGCCTTATCGTTTAGATATACAGTGGGCCGCCTTATCGTTTAGATATACAGTGGGCCGCCCGATCGCAAATCATCTATGACAACAAAATCACTTTTCATAATCGCACGCTTTTCAAGGCCTGTCAGTCGTGGACATTTATACGCGAAGACTTGTCGGACGTGAAGACCGGGTAGACGAGAAGATTTTGTAGAAGAGAACACCTGATAGAAAAGACGGATCGGTAGAAGAGAAGACTTCGTAGGCGAGAATACTTGGCAGAAGAGAAGACTTTGTAGAAGAGGTGCCAGGTAGACGAGAAGACTTGGTAGAAGAGAAGACTTGATGAAAGAGAACCTGGTAGACGATAATACTTGGTAGAAGACAAGACTTGGTGGAAGAGAGACCAGATAAACGAAAAGGCTTAGTAAAAGAGAAACCTCGGTAGAAGAGAAGACTTGCTTCGTGATGCACGTGAGATGCGAAGACTTCTCACGTGTGCCGAGCAGATGATTAAGTCTGCTAATGCAATTATCCCATTGACCACTGGTTTACAGTTTATTTGAACTGTTAACCCTCACTTTATAAAAATACTGGAACTTCTCACACCACTGATTAGTTGTACCCCTGAGATTATGAAGTGTCAAGGGCCGCTTCACACGTCAATGGACCTCGCAATATAAGACGATCACAATATACTGTAATATTACATTTACAACATGTTTGATTAACTGCAAAGGCCCGCCTTACAGGTTATTGAATGAGCTCGGGCTTGATGTCCAGCTAGTTGGAAGCGTTAAAACGATCGCAAGAATAACTGGTCACCCTTATTGCAGTAGGTTTGTTAGGCAGCGAGTCCATCGAGGCTTTCACTAACGGCGTCAGGGTAAATAATGACCGTGAGGCTCCCCCCAGCGGCCGTGTCCCCTGCGGCGCTGCCCCTGGCGGCCGTGTCCCCTGCGGCGCTGCCCCTGGCGGCCGTGTCCCCTGCGTCCGGCGAAGGGCAGAGTATGGCTGTGGGGCTTCCCCCAGCGGCACCGTCCGTGGCGTTGGGCCAGGAGCAGCGCACGGTCTCCATGTCCTTGGCGCCCTCGGTGACGATGCTGGGCTCCAGCAGGGGCTTGGTCAGGCTATTCCTCGACTGGCACTCGGCCGGAACGCCCACGTAGCTGATCAATTTCAGGTGCAATTTCTTCCAAAATCTCACCACTTTCCGATCTTTTTTCCTCGATATCACCGCCTCGTTTCCTGGAATGAATGTGATACTGTAATACTTCACCCTCAGCTTACATACGGAGACTTTCTTGATTTTAGAGAAAATTTATCAATAGGGTAACTGTTTTAAGAGTTTTATTTGCTGCCTACCCAACGTAGTGACACACCAAATCCCAACCCGGGAGCTTACTTCTTCCAGTTTAGTGGAAAATACCAGCATTTAATTTTCTTTCCGCATTCCCTGAGACTGACTTCACGGGGTATGACCCCTACCTGGCCACGTGACCTTGGAAGCGACGCGTAGGGCGGCCCTCAGCGTGCGCCGGTTGTTAGATTCCGCGGTCTGGCTGATCTGAGAGTTCAAGGTGGCTTCGCTGATATCCTGGAACATGATCAGCACGGTCGAGATTCTGGCCAGTTGCTCCTGCAGAAACAGGCGACATCCAACGTCCTGCAGGAGTTCGTCGGAAACGACAAGGATCAGGCAGGACATGTCGTCCGCAGCTCGGCTCAATCCACAGAAGATGGCTGCAATAGAAAGTCACTATGATTACACTGACACGAGACAGGACCACAAGGATTACATTGACACGTGACAGGACCACAAGGATTACATTGACACGTGACAGAACCACAAGGACTACATTGACACGTGACAGGACCACAAGGACTACATTGACACGTGACAGGACCACAATGACTACATTGACACGTGACAGAACCACAAGGACTACATTGACACGTGACAGGACCACAAGGATTACATTGACACGTGACAGAACCACAAGGACTACATTGACACGTGACAGGACCACAAGGATTACATTGACACGTAACAGGACCACAAGGACTGCATTGACACGTGACAGGACCATATTGACACGTGACAGGACCACAAGGACTACATTGACGTGACAGGACCACGAGGACTACATTGACACGTGACAGGACCACAAGGATTACATTGACACGTGACAGGACCACAAGGACTACATTGACACGTGACAGGACCACAAGGACTACATTGACACGTGACAGGACCACAATGACTACATTGACACGTGACAGGACCACAAGGATTACATTGACACGTGACAGGACCACAAGGATTACATTGACACGTGACAGGACCACAAGGATTACATTGACACGTGACAGAACCACAAGGACTACATTGACACGTGACAGGACCACAATGATTACATTGACACGTGACAGAACCACAAGGACTACATTGACACGTGACAGGACCACAAGGACTACATTGACACGTGACAGGACCACTATGATTACACTGACACGAGACAGGACCACAAGGATTACATTGACACGTGACAGGACCACAAGGATTACATTGACACGTGACAGGACCACAAGGACTACATTGACACGTGACAGGACCACAAGGATTACATTGACACGTGACAGAACCACAAGGACTACATTGACACGTGACAGGACCACAAGGATTACATTGACACGTAACAGGACCACAAGGACTGCATTGACACGTGACAGGACCATATTGACACGTGACAGGACCACAAGGACTACATTGACGTGACAGGACCACGAGGACTACATTGACACGTGACAGGACCACAAGGATTACATTGACACGTGACAGGACCACAAGGACTACATTGACACGTGACAGGACCACAAGGACTACATTGACACGTGACAGGACCACAATGACTACATTGACACGTGACAGGACCACAAGGATTACATTGACACGTGACAGGACCACAAGGATTACATTGACACGTGACAGGACCACAATGACTACATTGACACGTGACAGGACCACAAGGATTACATTGACACGTGACAGGACCACAAGGACTACATTGACACGTGACAGGACCACAAGGACTACATTGACACGTGACAGGACCACAAGGACTACATTGACACGTGACAGGACCACAAGGATTACATTGACACGTGACAGGACCACAAGGATTACATTGACACGTGACAGGACCACAAGGACTACATTGACACGTGACAGGACCACAAGGACTACATTGACACGTGACAGGACCACAAGGACTACATTGACACGTGACAGGACCACAAGGACTACATTGACACGTGACAGGACCACAATGACTACATTGACACGTGACCAGACCACAAGGACTGCATTGACACGTGACAGGACCACAAGGACTACATTGACACGTGACAGGACCACAAGGACTACATTGACACGTGACAGGACCACAAGGATTACATTGACACGTGACAGGACCACAAGGACTGCATTGACACGTGACAGGACCACAAGGACTACATTGACACGTGACAGGACCACAAGGACTACATTGACACGTGACAGGACCACAAGGATTACATTGACACGTGACAGGACCACAATGACTGCATTGACACGTGACCAGACCACAAGGACTGCATTGACACGTGACAGGACCACAAGGACTACATTGACTCGTGACCAAATGTATCGAAGTAAGAAGTCTTACTCTCGTTTGCTCGGATCAGGTCCACGTGGTCGACGTGATAGTGGAGCCGTTCCATCTGACCTTGGATTGCCCTTGCACACTCGCACACCTCGGGTTGGTCTTTGTCATGCAGCAGTAGGATCCTGAAGCCTGCAGACACGTGCAATAACAGAATAAACACTACGTCAACAAAACAATAATTGCAGCAGGACCTTGGTCCATTATCATTATCGACTTTAAGGCAAGGCAGCTATATACTCGCCTGATTTACATAATACCAGGCCTGTGATTGGCCTTTGACCAAAAGGTAGGGATAAAGTAGGGCTACTTGTATCAGAAAAGTAGGGAAAAATAGTGATCACTGGACAAAAAGTAGGGTACTATAACGAAAATTATCTACACCATAGGATGTTACAAACATTTACTTCACAGACGCTGCAGATCTGCGGGTGGGAGGGTTGCATGCGGGGGGGGGGGGTAACGGCGGGGTATCACATGAGGTGGGGGGGGGGTGACGGCGGGGTATCACAGGAGGTGGGGGGGGGTGACGGCGGGGTATCACATGAGGTGGGGGGGGGGGGGTGACGGCGGGGTATCACAGGAGGTGGGGGGGGGGTGACGGCGGGGTATCACATGAGGTGGGGGGGGGGTGACGGCGGGGTATCACAGGAGGTGGGGGGGGGTGACGGCGGGGTATCACAGGAGGTGGGGGGGGTGACGGCGGGGTATCACATGAGGTGGGGGGGGGTGACGGCGGGGTATCACATGAGGTGGGGGGGGGGTGACGGCGGGGTATCACAGGAGGTGGTGGGGGGGGGTGACGGCGGGGTATCACAGGAGGTGAATGTGGCCATTTGTCCGTATCTGCATGAACACCGAGGGTCAGGGCCCATAGAGTTCCATTTTAGCTTTACACCTCCATAGGGTCACAGGTTACAAGTGTTACTTTTGTTGGCGGAAAATCATTTACACCAATTGGCATTAATACACACCAATAAGGGCAGTAACATTGACACCTACTCAACCAAGTATGGGTCATCTTCCCTTACTGATGTAGTCACAGCGAATGTTTATGTAAAAAAATATAAAAATACGATTGGCTGGCCAATAACTCGAAAACTATAAATCTGTGGACAAACCATCTTTCCCATCTTTCTTCGCCCCTCTTCAACAAATACTGCCCGAGACGCCGTAGCTCACTAATAGTCTTTCCAACTGTAAGGGCACTACAGGCCAAAATAGGTCTCTGTACCACTACCCAGCTGTACCCTTAACCTTGACAAGGTAGCCTTGATATGTGGCAACTTCTCATCTCACTATGTAATAACCAGATGTGAAAACCTCTTAAAACATCTGCCAATGTTCATGGGGCCATTTTCTTGCAAAAAACATGAACTCCTTTGTTTGGATCACTGTCTCAAAATAGTTAAGGAACAACGAAAAAAATCTTGTGACTTAGCCTTGCATAACAATAACGAACACGGCCGAGCTATTGCAAAGACATATCTATGGATGTGTCACATCGAAATGTTATGCTTTGCAACTCCGACCAACTGATAGATGACGGAAATTGTAACTGGATCTGATAACATGCATTCCGGCATCCACTGTTACAGCTCATCGGGCATCAACCAGACACTGGTGCGTCCTGCGTCCTGCGTCATTTCTCGCACACACATTTCAGATGACGCATTTGGTTGAGCTGTGAGGGGATATGGCGACGCATTGTAAATATATATTGAGAAGACGCGGCAATATTTCTTTTAAAATAATGCCCCATTATTGTTCGGATGCCCCATAATGTTAAGGAGCTCTGTGACATCCGGATCCATCCTCTGGCCTACCTATTAGAATCACTGGTGGGCGATCCTGATTTTCCCAATTTCCTTCAAACAATGGGCGCCTTTCATGTTATTGCACCAAATCTAAACATTTTGAAACTAGTGAAAAAATAGAGAGAAAATAAAAAAAGAGTGAAAAAGTAAGCTAGTAGGGAGAACACCCAAAAAGCAGAAAAAAACAGGAAAGTAGGGATCAATCACAGCAATGTAATACAGACCTGAGGACACACTACCCACCCAACAACACCCACCATCAGACCTGAGGACAACACAACCCATCCAACACTACCCACCATCCGACCTCATGACAACACAACCCACCATCAGACCTCATGATAACACTACCCACAGTTAGACCTCATGACAACACTACCCACCATCAGACCTCATGACAACACTACCCACCATCAACCTCATAACAACACTACCCACCATCAGACCTCATGACAACACTACCCACCATCAGACCCGATGACCACACTACCCACCATCAGACCTCATGACAACACTACCCACCATCAGACCTCATGACAACACTACCCACCATCAGACCTCATGACAACACTACCCACAGTCAGACCTCATGACAACACTACCCACCATCAGACCTCATGACAACACTACCCACCATCAGACCGGATGACAACACTACCCCCATCAGACCGGATGACAACACTACCCACCATCAGACCTCATGACAACACTACCCACCATCAGACCTCATGACAACAATACCCACCATCAGACCTCATGACAACACTACCCACCATCAGACTGGACGACAACACTAACCCCCATCAGACCGGATGACAACACTACCCACCCTCAGACTTCATGACAACACTACCCACCATCCGACCCGATGACAACACTACCCGCCATCCGACCTCATGACAACACTACCCACCATCAGACCCGATGACAACACTACCCACCATCAGACCTGACAACACTACCCACCATCAGACCTCATGACAACACTACCCACCATCAGACCTCACGACAACACTACCCACCATCAGACCTGACAACACTACCCCCCCCAGACCTCATGACAACACTACCCACCATCAGACCTCATGACAACACTACCCACCATCAGACCGGATGACAACACTACCCACCATCAGACCTCATGACAACACTACCCACCATCAGACCTGACAACACTACCCACCATCCGACCTCATGACAACACTACCCGCCATCCGACCTCATGACAACACTACCCACCATCAGACCCGATGACAACACTACCCACCATCAGACCTGACAACACTACCCACCATCAGACCTCATGACAACACTACCCACCATCAGACCTCACGACAACACTACCCACCATCAGACCTGACAACACTACCCCCCCCCCAGACCTCATGACAACACTACCCACCATCAGACCTCATGACAACACTACCCACCATCAGACCGGATGACAACACTACCCACCATCAGACCTCATGACAACACTACCCACCATCAGACCTGACAACACTACCCACCATCCGACCTCATGACAACACTACCCACCATCAGACCTCATGACAACACTACCCACCATCAGACCGGATGACAACACTACCCACCATCCGACCTCATGACAACACTACCCACTATCAGACCTCATGACAACACTACCCACCATCAGACCTCATGACAACACTACCCACCATCAGACCGGATGACAACACTACCCACCATCAGACCTCATGACAACACTACCCACCATCAGACCTCATGACAACACTACCCACCATCAGACCGGATGACAACACTACCCACCATCAGACCTCATGACAACACTACCCACCATCAGACCTGACAACACTACCCACCATCAGACCTCATGACAACACTACCCACCATCAGACCTCACGACAACACTACCCACCATCAGACCGGATGACAACACTACCCACCATCCGACCTCATGACAACACTACCCACTATCAGACCTCATGACAACACCACCCACTATCAGACCTCATGACAACACTAACCACCGTCAGACCTCATGACAACACTACCCACCATCAGACCTCATGACAACACTACCCACTATCAGACCGGATGACAACACTACCCACCATCAGACCTCATGACAACAATACCCACCATCAGACCCGATGACAACACTACCCACCATCAGACCTCATGATAACTCGACCCACCGTCAGACCTTATGACAACAATACCCACCATCAGACCTCATGACAACACCACCCACCATCAGACCTCATAACATCACTACCCACCGTCAGACCTCAGGAAAACACTACGCACCATCAGACCTCATGACAACACTACCCACCGTGAGACCTTATGACAACACTACCCACCATCAGACCTCATGACAACACTACCCACCGTCAGACCTCATGACAACACTACCCACTATCAGATCTCATCACAACACTACCCACTATCAGACCGGATGACAACACTACCCACCATCAGACCTCATGACAACAACACCCACCATCAGACCCGATGACAACACTACCCACCATCAGACCTCATGACAACACTACCCACTATCAGACCTCATGACAACACTACCCACTATCAGACCGGATGACAACACTACCCACCATCAGACCTCATGACAACAACACCCACCATCAGACCCGATGACAACACTACCCACCATCAGACCTCATGATAACTGTACCCACCGTCAGACCTTATGACAACAATACCCACTATCAGACCTCATGACAACACTACCCACCATCATACCTCATGACAACACTACCCACCATCCGACCTCATGACAACAGTACGCACCATCCGACCTCATGACAACATTACCCACCATCAGACCTCATGACAACACTACCCACCATCAGACCAGATGACAACACTACCGCCATCAGACCGGATGACAACACTACCCACTATCAGACCTCATGACAACACTACCCACTATCAGACCGGATGACAACACTACCCACCATCAGACCTCATGACAACAACACCCACCATCAGACCCGATGACAACACTACCCACCATCAGACCTCATGACAACACTACCCACTATCAGACCTCATGACAACACTACCCACTATCAGACCGGATGACAGCACTACCCACCATCAGACCTCATGACAACAACACCCACCATCAGACCCGATGACAACACTACCCACCATCAGACCTCATGATAACTGTACCCACCGTCAGACCTTATGACAACAATACCCACTATCAGACCTCATGACAACACTACCCACCATCATACCTCATGACAACACTACCCACCATCCGACCTCATGACAACAGTACGCACCATCCGACCTCATGACAACATTACCCACCATCAGACCTCATGACAACACTACCCACCATCAGACCAGATGACAACACTACCGCCATCAGACCGGATGACAACACTACCCACTATCAGACCTCATGACAACACTACCCACCATCAGACTGGATGACAACACTACCCCCCATCAGACCGGATGACAACACTACCCACCATCAGACTTCATGACAACACTACCCACCATCAGACCTGATGACAACACTACCCCCCATCAGACCGGATGACAACACTACCCACCATCAGACCCGATGACAACACTACCCACCATCAGACCTCATGATAACTGTACCCACCGTCAGACCTTATGACAACAATACCCACCATCAGACCTCATGACAACACTACCCACCATCATACCTCATGACAACACTACCCACCATCCGACCTCATGACAACAGTACGCACCATCCGACCTCACGACAACATTACCCACCATCAGACCTCATGACAACACTACCCACCATCAGACCGGATGACAACACTACCGCCATCAGACCGGATGACAACACTACCCACTATCAGACCTCATGACAACACTACCCACCATCAGACTGGATGACAACACTACCCCCCATCAGACCGGATGACAACACTACCCACCATCAGACTTCATGACAACACTACCCACCATCAGACCTGATGACAACACTACCCCCCATCAGACCGGATGACAACACTACCCACCATCCGACCTCATGACAACACTACCCACCATCAGACCTCAAGACAACACTACCCACCATCAGACCTCATGATAACACTACCCACCATCAGACCTCATGATAACACTACCCAGTCAGACCTCATGACAACACTACCCACCATCAGACCGGATGACAACACTACACCCCATCAGACCCGATGACAACACTACCCACCATCAGACTTCATGACAACACTACCCACCATCCGACCTGATGACAACACTACCCCCCATCAGACCTCATGACAACACTACCCACCATCAGACCTCATGACAACACTACCCACCATCAGACCTCATGACAACGCTACCCACCGTCAGACCGGATGACAACACTAACCACCATCAGACCTCATGACAACACTACCCACCATCAGACCCGATGACAACACTACCCACCATCAGACCTCATGACAACACTACCCCCCATCAGACCGGATGACACCACTACCCACCATCCGACCTCATGACAACACTACCCACCATCAGACCTCATGACAACACTACCCACCGTCAGACTGGATGACAACACTACCCACCATCCGACCTCATGACAACACTACCCACCATCAGACCTCATGACAACACTACCCACCATCAGACCTGATGACAACACTACCCACCATCCGACCTCATGACAACACTACCCACCATCAGACCTCATGACAACACTACCCACCATCGGACCTCATGACAACACTACCCACAATCAGACCTCAATATAATTCTACCCACCGTCAGACCTTATGACAACAATACCCACCATCAGACCTCATGACAACACTACCCACCATCAGACCTTATGACAACACTACCCACCGTCAGACCTCATGACAACACTACGCACAATCAGACCTCATGACAACACTATCCACCGTCAGACCTTATGACAACACTACCCACCATCAGACCTCATGACAACACTACCGACCATCAGACCGGATGCCAACACTACCCACCATCAGACCTCATGACAACACTACCCACCATCATACCTCATGACAACAATACCCACCATCAGACCTCATGACAACACTACCCACCATCAGACCTCATGACAACACTACCCACCATCATACCTCATGACAACAATACCCACCATCAGACCTCATGACAACACTACCCACCATCAGACCTCATGACAACACTACCGACCATCAGACCGAATGACAACACTACCCACCATCAGACCTCATGACAACACTACCAACCATCAGACCTCATGACAACACTACCCACCATCAGACCGGATGACAACAATACCCACCATCAGACCTCATGACAACACTACCAACCATCAGACCTCATGACAACACTACCAACCATCAGACCGGATGACAACACTACCGACCATCAGACCTCATGACAACACTACCAACCATCAGACCTCATGACAACACTACCAACCATCAGACCGGATGACAACAATACCCACCATCAGACCTCATGACAACACTACCAACCATCAGACCTCATGACAACACTACCCACCATCATACCTCATGACAACAATACCCACCATCAGACCTCATGACAACACTACCAACCATCAGACCGGATGACAACAATACCCACCATCAGACCTCATGACAACACTACCAACCATCAGACCGGATGACAACACTACCCCGCATCAGACCCGATGACAACACTACCCACCATCAGACTTCATGACAACACTACCCAACATCCGACCTGATGACAACACTACCCCTCATCAGTCCTCATGACAACACTACCCACCATCCGACTTCATGACAACACTACCCACCATCAGACCTCTTGACAACACTACCCACCATCAGACCGGATGACAACACTACCCACCATCAGACCTCATGACAACACTACCCACCATCAGACCCGATGACAACACTACCCACCATCAGACCTCATGATAACACTACCCACCATCCGACCTCATGACAAAACTATCCACCATCCGACCTCATGACAACACTACCAACCATCAGACCTCATGATAACACTACCCACCATCAGACCTCATGACAACACTACCCACCATCAGACCTCATGACAACACTACCCACCATCAGACCTGATGACAACACTACCCCCCATCAGACCGGATGACAACACTACCCACCATCCGACCTCATGACAACACTACCCACCATCCGACCTCATGACAACACTACCAACCATCAGACCTCATGATAACACTACCCACCATCAGACCTCATGACAACACTACCCACCATCAGACCTCATGACAACACTACCCACCATCAGACCTGATGACAGCACTACCCCCCATCAGACCGGATGACAACACTACCCACCATCCGACCTAATGACAACACTACCCACCATCCGACCTCATTACAACACTACCCACCATCAGACCTCATGATAACACTACCCACCATCAGACCTCATGATAACACTACCCACAGTCAGACCTCATGACAACACTACCCACCATCAGACCGGATGACAACACTACACCCCATCAGACCCAATGACAACACTACCCACCATCAGACTTCATGACAACACTACCCACCATCCGACCTGATGACAACACTACCCCCCATCAGACCTCATGACAACACTACCCACCATCCGACCTCATGACAACACTACCCACCATCAGACCTCATGACAACACTACCCACCATCAGACCTCATGACAACACTACCCACCGTCAGACCGGATGACAACACTAACCACCATCAGACCTCACGACAACACTACCCACCATCAGACCCGATGACAACACTACCCACCATCAGACCTGATGACAACACTAACCCCCATCAGACCGGATGACAACACTACCCACCATCCGACCTCATGACAACACTACCCACCATCCGACCTCATGACAACACTACCCACCGTCAGACCGGATGACAACACTACCCACCATCAGACCCGATGACAACACTACCCACCATCAGACCTCATGATAACACTACCCACCATCCGACCTCATGACAAAACTACCTACCATCCGACCTCATGACAACACTACCAACCATCAGACCTCATGATAACACTACTCACCATCAGACCTCATGACAACACTACCCACCATCAGACCTCATGACAACACTACCCACCGTCAGACCTCATGACAACACTACCCACCATCAGACATCATGACAACACTACCCACCATCCGACCTGATGACAACACTACCCCCCATCAGACCGGATGACAACACTACCCCCCATCCGACCTCATGACAACACTACCAACCATCAGACCTCATGACAACAATACCCACCATCCGACCTCATGACAACACTACCCACCATCAGACCTGATGACAACACTACCCCCCATCCGACCGGATGCCAACACTACCCCCCATCAGACCCGATGACAACACTACCCACCATCAAACCCGATGACAACACTACCCACCATCAGACGTCATGATAACACTACCCACCATCCGACCTCATGACAACACTACCCACCATCAGACCTCATGACAACACTACCCACCAACAGATCTGATGGCAACACTACCCCCAATCAGACCGGATGACAACACTACCCCCCATCCGACCTCATGACAACACTACCCACCATCCGACCTCATGACAACAATACCCACCATCCGACCTCATGACAACACTACTCACCATCCGACCTGATGACAACACTACCCCCCATCAGACCGGATGACAACACTACCCACCATCCGACCTCATGACAACACTACCCACCATCCGACCTCATGACAACACTACCCACCATCAGACCTCATGATAACACTACCCACCATCAGACCTCATGACAACACTACCCACCATCCGACCTCATGACAACACTACCCACAGTCAGACCGGATGACAACACTACCCACCGTCAGACCTGATGATAACACCAGCGCTAGGCCATACGCACCTTCCTTGCAATACTTCTTTCGAATCCTGAGTTGGTACCAGAGCCGCGCGTCGTCTCTGTATCTGCAGAGGATGATGAGGACGAGGAGACTGAGGCCGACAACCGAGGCCAGCGCCACGGCCAGGTACATCATGGTTTTGTCCGTGGCGTCCGGGTCTCAAATAATGAAGCCATCATCATTAGTCATTATTACAAAGCCCTTATAATAGTGATTCTAACTATATGTTAGTGATTGTAAAAATAAGCAAATTACTGTAATTACGTGGATTATAATTATAATTAAGTGATTATAATTAAATAATTTGAATTACAAATGAGTAATTCTGTCAGTCAATGATGACAAACTACATCTTTGTGAGAATTCTATCAGGTTGTTTACTCACGAACTAGGCAGCATCAAGGGCATCACTGTATGCAAACACGATTAAACAGCAAGATACCATAACGCTACTAAAGCAACTATCCGTAGAATATAAATGAGTAATTCCGATAACCACCAGGCATGCTATCTAATGCAACTTTCAAAATGTTTCTGTTGCCAGCACTGTATCCCCCGCGCAGTGCCCCCAGCTCCGTGCTCTCCGCGCCTTGCTCCCCGCGCCTTGCTCCCCGCGCCCTGCTCCCCGCGCCGTGCTCCCCGCGCCGTACTCCCCGCGCCGTACTCCCCGCGCCGTACTCCCCGCGCCGTGCTCCTCGCGCCTTGCTCCCCGCGCCTTGCTCCCCGCGCCGTGCTCCCAGCGCCTTGTTCTCCACGCCTTGCTCCCCGCGCCGTGCTCCCCGCGCCGTGCTCCCCGCGCCTTGCTCCCCGCGCCTTGCTCCCCGCGCCTTGCTCCCCGCGCCTTGCTCCCCGCGCCGTGCACCCCGCGCCTTGCTCCCCGCGCCTTGCTCCCCGCGCCTTGCTCCCCGCGCCTTGCTCCCCGCGCCGTGCACCCCGCGCCTTGTTCCCCGCGCCGTGCTCCCCGCGCCGTGCTCCCCGCGCCTTGCTCCCCGCGCCTTGCTCCCCGCGCCGTACTCCCCGCGCCTTGCTCCCCGGGCCTTGCTCCCCGCGCCTTGCTCCCCGCGCCGTACTCCCCGCGCCTTGCTCCCCGCGCCTTGCTCCCCACGCCCTGCTCCCCGCGCCGTGCTCCCCGCGCCGTACTCCCCGCGCCGTGCTCCCCGCGCCTTGCTCCCCGCGCCGTGCTCCCCGCGCCGTGCCCCCAGCGCCGTACTCCCTGCGCCTTGCTCCCCGCGCCGAGCCCCCCGCGCCTTGCTCCCCGCGCCTTGCTCCCCGCGCCGTGCTCCCAGCCCCTTGCTCCCAACGCCGTACTCCCCGCGCCTTGCTCCCCGCGCCGTGCTCCCCGCGCCGTACTCCCCGCGCCTTGCTCCCCGCGCCTTGCTCCCCGCGCCGTGCTCCCCGCGCCTTGCTCCCCGCGCCTTGCTCCCCGCGCCTTGCTCCCCGCGCCGTACTCCCCGCGCCTTGCTCCCCGCGCCGTGCACCCCGCGCCTTGCTCCCCGCGCCGTGCTCCCCGCGCCTTGCTCCTCGCGCCTTGCTCCCCGCGCCGTACTCCCCGCGCCGTGCTCCCCGCGCCTTGCTCCCCGCGCCGTACTCCCCGCGCCTTGCTCCCCGCGCCGTGCACCCCGCGCCTTGCTCCCCGCGCCGTGCTCCCCGCGCCTTGCTCCTCGCGCCTTGCTCCCCGCGCCGTACTCCCCGCGCCGTGCTCCCCGCGCCTTGCTCCCCGCGCCGTGCTCCCCGCGCCTTGCTCCCCGCGCCTTGCTCCCCGCGCCTTGCTCCCCGCGCCGTGCACCCCGCGCCTTGCTCCCCGCGCCGTGCTCCCCGCGCCGTGCTCCCCGCGCCTTGCTCCCCGCGCCTTGCTCCCCGCGCCGTACTCCCCGCGCTTTGCTCCCCGGGCCTTGCTCCCCGCGCCTTGCTCCCCGCGCCGTACTCCCCGCGCCTTGCTCCCCGCGCCTTGCTCCCCGCGCCGTGCTCCCCTCGCCGTGCCCCCAGCGCCGTGGTCCCCGCGCCGTGCTCCCCGCGCCGTGCTCCCAGCGCCTTGCTCCCCGCGCCGTGCTCCCCGCGCCTTGCTCCCCGCGCCGTGCTCCCCCTCGCCGTGCCCCCAGCGCCGTGCTCCCCGCGCCGTGCGCCGCCCTATAGCCGGCATGTCTGTCCCCGGCGCCGCCCTACAGCCGGCATGTCTGTCCCCGGCGCCGCCTGCAGCCGGGATGTCTGTCCCCGGCGCCGCCCTACAGCCGGCATGTCTGTCCCCGGTGCCGCCCTACAGCCGGCATGTCTGTCCCCGGCGCCGCCCTACAGCCGGCATGTCTGTCCCCGGCGCCGCCCTACAGCCGGCATGTCTGTCCCCGGCGCCGCCCTACAGCCGGCATGTCTGTCCCCGGCGCCGCCCTACAGCCGGCATGTCTGTCCCCGGCGCCGCCCTACAGCCGGCATGTCTGTCCCCGGCGCCGCCCTACAGCCGGCATGTCTGTCCCCGGCGCCGCCCTACAGCCGGCATGTCTGTCCCCGGCGCCGCCCTACAGCCGGCATGTCTGTCCCCGGCGCCGCCCTACAGCCGGCATGTCTGTCCCCGGCGCCGCCCTACAGCCGGCATGTCTGTCCCCGGCGCCGCCCTACAGCCGGCATGTCTGTCCCCGGCGCCGCCCTACAGCCGGCATGTCTGTCCCCGGTGCCGCCCTACAGCCGGCATGTCTGTCCCCGGCGCCGCCCTACAGCCGGCATGTCTGTCCCCGGCGCCGCCCTACAGCCGGCATGTCTGTCCCCGGCGCCGCCCTACAGCCGGCATGTCTGTCCCCGGTGCCGCCCTACAGCCGGCATGTCTGTCCCCGGCGCCGCCCTACAGCCGGCATGTCTGTCCCCGGCGCCGCCCTACAGCCGGCATGTCTGTCCCCGGCGCCGCCCTACAGCCGGCATGTCTGTCCCCGGCGCCGCCCTACAGCCGGCATGTCTGTCCCCGGCGCCGCCCTACAGCCGGCATGTCTGTCCCCGGCGCCGCCCTACAGCCGGCATGTCTGTCCCCGGCGCCGCCCTACAGCCGGCATGTCTGTCCCCGGCGCCGCCCTACAGCCGGCATGTCTGTCCCCGGTGCCGCCCTACAGCCGGCATGTCTGTCCCCGGCGCCGCCCTACAGCCGGCATGTCTGTCCCCGGCGCCGCCCTACGCCCTACACCTGCAAATGTGTCTGTACTCACCTCCTTCCTCCAGTATCACCTCTATCGTCTTGTTACCATTGCGGTTAGACATCAGGCAGTAGTAGTCTCCATAATCCCTGTCTTCTAGTTTCTCGATGCGGACAGTTTTCTCATGTGTACTGCCTTCATTATTGGTTCTGAAATAAACACAGGGCCTGACATCCTGCTGAAGGTTCCGGGAGACAGCCGGGTAAACGTGTCCACGTAGAGCAAAAAAAAGGATATATCCATTATTAATATTACATATTTACACTGTTATAGGTTTCCACGTCCGTGTAAGAACCTTTTCCCCGCTCAGTTCTGACGGCACTTACATTACGGACACGCGTCCAGTTTCAGTCTCGATGGGAGAATACTTTATCGGCTCGTCGCTTATTTTTTTCAGCCAGAAGATCGTGTTGATGTGGGCGGTGTCGGGTCCCAGGAAGCCTTTGCACGTTAAAGTGACGTCGCTGCCGACGGGTTTGACGACAGGGTCCTTACCAGACGGCTTGATCACTTCCGGTCCCGCGGCGTAATCCGAGCAATCTACAACACATGCCATCTCCTTGGACAAGCGTCGAGGACGTTGTTGCTTTAATGTATAACAGTGAATATAATCCACTCAATGGAGAGAACCAAGCGCTTTGTGGAGTCTTTACTTCAATAATGTTTTATCAATTCATTTATTTTATTTGCATTGGTCTATGACATGTACACAAACAAAACAATACAAATATCGCGCATATATTCACACACAAAATTTCATCCATACATCGATAATATTTAAAATGGATCTCATCCTTCACACAACCTACAATACACTGTCAAACAGACGCTCTGTGGCGGTACTGGCAATGGCTTGTCATGGCGTCCGAGCTCAGTTTTGAGTTTGTGGGTTGATAATCTGAGACTAGCAGTCCGGTATTGAGGTATGAAGCCATCGTGTCATTAGTCTTTAGGTTTGCATGTCAACTGAAAATTGAGTTTTTGAGTAAAGTTTTCAAAAATGTTGATTTATACTACTCTTCAAGTGTGTTTCGGAGATAGGAGGCCATGTGCTCCTTACCACTGCCCCAGCCCTCAGAGACCCAGCGTTACCATTGCCCCAGCCCTCAGAGACCCAGCGTTACCATTGCTCCAGCCCTCAGAGACCCAGCGTTACCATTGCCCCAGCCCTCAGAGACCCAGCGTTACCATTGCCCCAGCCCTCAGAGACCCAGCGTTACCATTGCCCCAGCCCTCAGAGACCCAGCGTTACAATTGCCCCAGCGTTACCATTACCCCAGCCCTCAGAGACCCAGCGTTACCATTACCCCAGCCCTCAGACCCAGTGCTACCATTGCCCCAGCCCTCACAGAGACCCAGCGCTACCATTGCCCCAGCCCTCAGAGACCCAGTGCTACTACTGCCCCAGCCCTCAGAGACCCAGCGTTACCATAGCCCCAGCCCTCAGAGACCCAGCGCTACCATTGCCCCAGCCCTCAGAGACCCAGCGTTACCATTGCCCCAGCCCTCAGAGACCCAGCGTTACTATTGCCCCAGCCCTCACAGACCCAGCGCTACCATTGCCCCAGCCCTCAGAGACCTAGCGTTACCACTGCCCCAGCCCTCAGACCCAGTGCTACCATTGCCCCAGCCCTCAGAGACCCAGCGTTACCATTGCCCCAGCCCTCAGAGACCCAGAGTTACCATAGCCCCAGCCCTCAGAGACCCAGCGTTACCACTGCCCCAGCCCTCAGAGACCCAGCGTTACCACTGCCCCAGCCCTCAGAGACCCAGCGTTACCATTACCCCAGCGCTCAGACCCAGTGCTACCATTGCCCCAGCCCTCAGAGACCCAGCGTTACCATTGCCCCAGCCCTCAGAGACCCAGCGTTACCATTGCCCCAGCCCTCACAGAGACCCAGCATTACCACTGCCCCAGCCCTCAGAGACCCAGCGTTACCACTGCCCCAGCCCTCAGACCCAGTGCTACCATTGCCCCAGCCCTCAGAGACCTAGCGTTACCACTGCCCCAGCCCTCAGACCCAGTGCTACCATTGCCCCAGCCCTCAGAGACCCAGCGTTACCATTACCCCAGCGCTCAGACCCAGTGCTACCATTGCCCCAGCCCTCAGAGACCCAGCGTTACCATTGCCCCAGCCCTCAGAGACCCAGCTTTACCATTGCCCCAGCCCTCACAGAGACCCAGCATTACCACTGCCCCAGCCCTCAGAGACCCAGCGTTACCACTGCCCCAGCCCTCAGACCCAGTGCTACCATTGCCCCAGCCCTCAGAGACCTAGCGTTACCACTGCCCCAGCCCTCAGACCCAGTGCTACCATTGCCCCAGCCCTCAGAGACCTAGCGTTACCACTGCCCCAGCCCTCAGACCCAGTGCTACCATTGCCCCAGCCCTCAGAGACCCAGCGTTACCATTGCCCCAGCCCTCAGAGACCCAGAGTTACCATAGCCCCAGCCCTCAGAGACCCAGCGTTACCACTGCCCCAGCCCTCAGAGACCCAGCGTTACCACTGCCCCAGCCCTCAGAGACCCAGCGTTACCATTACCCCAGCGCTCAGACCCAGTGCTACCATTGCCCCAGCCCTCAGAGACCCAGCGTTACCATTGCCCCAGCCCTCAGAGACCCAGCGTTACCATTGCCCCAGCCCTCAGAGACCCAGCGTTACCATTGCCCCAGCCCTCAGAGACCCAGAGTTACCATAGCCCCAGCCCTCAGAGACCCAGCGTTACCACTGCCCCAGCCCTCAGAGACCCAGCGTTACCACTGCCCCAGCCCTCAGAGACCCAGCGTTACCATTACCCCAGCGCTCAGACCCAGTGCTACCATTGCCCCAGCCCTCAGAGACCCAGCGTTACCATTGCCCCAGCCCTCAGAGACCCAGCGTTACCATTGCCCCAGCCCTCACAGAGACCCAGCATTACCACTGCCCCAGCCCTCAGAGACCCAGCGTTACCACTGCCCCAGCCCTCAGACCCAGTGCTACCATTGCCCCAGCCCTCAGAGACCTAGCGTTACCACTGCCCCAGCCCTCAGACCCAGTGCTACCATTGCCCCAGCCCTCAGAGACCTAGCGTTACCACTGCCCCAGCCCTCAGACCCAGTGCTACCATTGCCCCAGCCCTCAGAGACCCAGCGTTACCATTGCCCCAGCCCTCAGAGACCCAGAGTTACCATAGCCCCAGCCCTCAGAGACCCAGCGTTACCACTGCCCCAGCCCTCAGAGACCCAGCGTTACCACTGCCCCAGCCCTCAGAGACCCAGCGTTACCATTACCCCAGCGCTCAGACCCAGTGCTACCATTGCCCCAGCCCTCAGAGACCCAGCGTTACCATTGCCCCAGCCCTCAGAGACCCAGCGTTACCATTGCCCCAGCCCTCAGAGACCCAGCGTTACTATTGCCCCAGCCCTCACAGACCCAGCGCTACCATTGCCCCAGCCCTCAGAGACCTAGCGTTACCACTGCCCCAGCCCTCAGACCCAGTGCTACCATTGCCCCAGCCCTCAGAGACCCAGCGTTACCATTGCCCCAGCCCTCAGAGACCCAGAGTTACCATAGCCCCAGCCCTCAGAGACCCAGCGTTACCACTGCCCCAGCCCTCAGAGACCCAGCGTTACCACTGCCCCAGCCCTCAGAGACCCAGCGTTACCATTACCCCAGCGCTCAGACCCAGTGCTACCATTGCCCCAGCCCTCAGAGACCCAGCGTTACCATTGCCCCAGCCCTCAGAGACCCAGCGTTACCATTGCCCCAGCCCTCACAGAGACCCAGCATTACCACTGCCCCAGCCCTCAGAGACCCAGCGTTACCACTGCCCCAGCCCTCAGACCCAGTGCTACCATTGCCCCAGCCCTCAGAGACCTAGCGTTACCACTGCCCCAGCCCTCAGACCCAGTGCTACCATTGCCCCAGCCCTCAGAGACCCAGCGTTACCATTACCCCAGCGCTCAGACCCAGTGCTACCATTGCCCCAGCCCTCAGAGACCCAGCGTTACCATTGCCCCAGCCCTCAGAGACCCAGCTTTACCATTGCCCCAGCCCTCACAGAGACCCAGCATTACCACTGCCCCAGCCCTCAGAGACCCAGCGTTACCACTGCCCCAGCCCTCAGACCCAGTGCTACCATTGCCCCAGCCCTCAGAGACCTAGCGTTACCACTGCCCCAGCCCTCAGACCCAGTGCTACCATTGCCCCAGCCCTCAGAGACCTAGCGTTACCACTGCCCCAGCCCTCAGACCCAGTGCTACCATTGCCCCAGCCCTCAGAGACCCAGCGTTACCATTGCCCCAGCCCTCAGAGACCCAGAGTTACCATAGCCCCAGCCCTCAGAGACCCAGCGTTACCACTGCCCCAGCCCTCAGAGACCCAGCGTTACCACTGCCCCAGCCCTCAGAGACCCAGCGTTACCATTACCCCAGCGCTCAGACCCAGTGCTACCATTGCCCCAGCCCTCAGAGACCCAGCGTTACCATTGCCCCAGCCCTCAGAGACCCAGCGTTACCATTGCCCCAGCCCTCAGAGACCCAGCGTTACCATTGCCCCAGCCCTCAGAGACCCAGAGTTACCATAGCCCCAGCCCTCAGAGACCCAGCGTTACCACTGCCCCAGCCCTCAGAGACCCAGCGTTACCACTGCCCCAGCCCTCAGAGACCCAGCGTTACCATTACCCCAGCGCTCAGACCCAGTGCTACCATTGCCCCAGCCCTCAGAGACCCAGCGTTACCATTGCCCCAGCCCTCAGAGACCCAGCGTTACCATTGCCCCAGCCCTCACAGAGACCCAGCATTACCACTGCCCCAGCCCTCAGAGACCCAGCGTTACCACTGCCCCAGCCCTCAGACCCAGTGCTACCATTGCCCCAGCCCTCAGAGACCTAGCGTTACCACTGCCCCAGCCCTCAGACCCAGTGCTACCATTGCCCCAGCCCTCAGAGACCTAGCGTTACCACTGCCCCAGCCCTCAGACCCAGTGCTACCATTGCCCCAGCCCTCAGAGACCCAGCGTTACCATTGCCCCAGCCCTCAGAGACCCAGAGTTACCATAGCCCCAGCCCTCAGAGACCCAGCGTTACCACTGCCCCAGCCCTCAGAGACCCAGCGTTACCACTGCCCCAGCCCTCAGAGACCCAGCGTTACCATTACCCCAGCGCTCAGACCCAGTGCTACCATTGCCCCAGCCCTCAGAGACCCAGCGTTACCATTGCCCCAGCCCTCAGAGACCCAGCGTTACCATTGCCCCAGCCCTCACAGAGACCCAGCATTACCACTGCCCCAACCCTTACAGAGACCTAGCGTTACCATTGCCCCAGCCCTCAGAGCCCCAGCGTTACCATGGCCCCAGTGTTACAATTGCCCCAGCGTTACCATTGCCCCAGCCCTTACAGAGACCTAGCGTTACCACTGCCCCAGCCCTCAAGTGGGCTACTTGCACCACAAAGTAGGGGGAAAAGTGCGGAAAGGTAGAGACTCCAGGTAAAAAAGGCGGGCATTCTGATGAAAATTAGTTACGCCTTTTCTGCATATTTACTTTCTGAGATGACTTTTACCCTTACCACAGGATGAATCAATGGTTACTTTGAGACCAGGCCAGATAACATGCATTCCAGTGCCACAGAGTAGGTATTATACAGTATAATACTCACTCTGTACCATTGCACACTGTCACCGGCCATCGGGCATCAATCAGACACTGGTGGCAAGATCCTGATGCACCCGATTTTCTTTCAAACAATGGTGCCTTTCATGTCATCTGGTCAAATCTTAGAAATTTCAACAAAAGTAGTAAAAAAGTAGGAACAAAATAAAAAAGCGGTGAAAAAGTAGAAGAGTGGGATCAATGCGAGGCCTGGTGTGCCGACAGCCTGCCCCGTACGGTACGTAATGCTCGATGGGTCAGACAACCCTGAGGCACCGAATACATGCCTATCCAGCCCCTTGTTATATCTGGGCAAAATGAAGAAACCACGTGTTCCCACCTCGAAACGTCAGGTTGGCGGTGGCCTCTATGGTCCGTCCGTTAATGCCAACTCCTTGACACCTGTACTGTGTGTCGTCCTGGCGTCCCGCCTGGCCCTCAGCCTTGCTGATCACGGCCGTCTGGTTATCATCCTCATACTCATATAATGGCGTCTGTGACGGGTATTTGATTTCAAAGTAGAGGAAGTCTATCCAGGCCTCTTTCCTCTTGTTATAGGTCAGCCACTGAATACTGACAGCTCCCCGCATGCAGCAGTGAAACTTAACCGTGGCTCCATAGCATTCGATTACCAGATCAGACGGCGGATATACGAAAGACAATTCTTTCAATCCTGAAGTTAAACCAAGAACAAAAATGTGAACAAAACTAATATCTTGCACAAATCTGATGAAACAAGTAATTTTATACTTCTTCGTTGCCAGTACAAATAACATTGCATTAACAAGTTTAAGTGATATATCTAGATGATCTTTACTGCCTTGCGCCTTTAACATTTCTCTTACAGCAATTTTTCCCCACTATAAACGTACTTCCAAAAGTTCCACTAAACTACTGGCAGTACACTCAGTTAACAAAACAGCATATTACCCTGGTTTAGATATCTTCTGCTTGAAAAGACCTTATAAATTACATATGTCACTTAAGTTGTTAACACTATCTTGCATTAGAATATCAAGTGCCTATTTTTAGCAGTCCCGAGCCGTAGTTTTATGGCTGTAGGGCAGGTATAATCTGGACAGGGCCCATCTAGACAGTCACTATTGCTGTCTGGCCAGCAATTACCACAACTACCTTTTTATGGTTATTTGGTTGCTAGGCTGACCTTCGATCGGACGACACTTGGCAGCGTGGACCCCGTGACACAGCACACCCACCAACAGCAACCGCAAACCACACAGCATCGTCACCATACTCCCTGCCAGAGTAAACAAATAATGACAACTACCGGAATAATTCTTAGATAAATAGATACATACATGTACATTTATTAAGTACATGCACACGTGGGTACATAGTCCAGCCACGGTCTATTGGCCATAACCCCCCGGTCTGTATGAGGTCCTGTGTGTACAGTCCAGCCACGGTCTATTGGCCATAACCCCCCGGTCTGTACGAGGTCCTGTGTGTACATAGTCCAGCCACGGTCTATTGGCCATAACCCCCCGGTCTGTACGAGGTCCTGTGTGTACATAGTCCAGCCACGGTCTATTGGCCATAATCCCCCAGTCTGTACGAGGTCCTGTGTGTACATAGTCTAGCCACGGTCTATTGGCCATAACCCCCCGGTCTGTACGAGGTCCTGTGTGTACATAGTCCAGCCACGGTCTATTGGCCATAACCCCCCGGTCTGTACCAGGTCCTGTGTGTACAGTCCAGCCACGGTCTATTGGCCATAACCCCCCGGTCTGTACGAGGTCCTGTGTGTACATAGTCCAGCCACGGTCTATTGGCCATAACCCCCCGGTCTGTACGAGGTCCTGTGTGTACATAGTCCAGCCACGGTCTATTGGCCATAACCCCCCAGTCTGTACGAGGTCCTGTGTGTACATAGTCCAGTCACGGTCTATTGGCCATAACCCCCCAGTCTGTACGAGGTCCTGTGTGTACATAGTCCAGCCACGGTCTATTGGCCATAACCCCCCAGTCTGTACGAGGTCCTGTGTGTACATAGTCCAGCCACGGTCTATTGGCCATAACCCCCCAGTCTGTACGAGGTCCTGTGTGTACATAGTCCAGCCACGGTCTATTGGCCATAACCCCCCGGTCTGTACGAGGTCCCGTGGGTACATAGTCCAGCCACGGTCTATTGGCCATAACCCCCCGGTCTGTACGAGGTCCTGTGTGTACAGTCCAGCCACGGTCTATTGGCCATAACCCCCCGGTCTGTACGAGGTCCTGTGTGTACATAGTCCAGCCACGGTCTATTGGCCATAACCCCCCAGTCTGTACGAGGTCCTGTGTGTACATAGTCCAGCCACGGTCTATTGGCCATAACCCCCCGGTCTGTACGAGGTCCTGTGTGTACAGTCCAGCCACGGTCTATTGGCCATAACCCCCCGGTCTGTACGAGGTCCTGTGTGTACATAGTCCAGCCACGGTCTATTGGCCATAACCCCCGGTCTGTACGAGGTCCTGTGTGTACATAGTCCAGTCACGGTCTATTGGCCATAACCCCCCGGTCTGTACGAGGTCCTGTGTGTACAGTCCAGCCACGGTCTATTGGCCATAACCCCCCGGTCTGTACGAGGTCCTGTGTGTACATAGTCCAGCCACGGTCTATTGGCCATAACCCCCCGTTCTGTACGAGGTCCTGTGTGTACATAGTCCAGTCACGGTCTATTGGCCATAACCCCCCGGTCTGTACGAGGTCCTGTGTGTACAGTCCAGCCACGGTCTATTGGCCATAACCCCCCGGTCTGTACGAGGTCCTGTGTGTACATAGTCCAGTCACGGTCTATTGGCCATAACCCCCCGGTCTGTACGAGGTCCTGTGTGTACAGTCCAGCCACGGTCTATTGGCCATAACCCCCCGGTCTGTACGAGGTCCTGTGTGTACATAGTCCAGCCACGGTCTATTGGCCATAACCCCCCGTTCTGTACGAGGTCCTGTGTGTACATAGTCCACTCACGGTCTATTGGCCATAACCCCCCGGTCTGTACGAGGTCCTGTGTGTACAGTCCAGCCACGGTCTATTGGCCATAACCCCCCGGTCTGTACGAGGTCCTGTGTGTACATAGTCCAGTCACGGTCTATTGGCCATAACCCCCCGGTCTGTACGAGGTCCTGTGTGTACAGTCCAGCCACGGTCTATTGGCCATAACCCCCCGGTCTGTACGAGGTCCTGTGTGTACATAGTCCAGCCACGGTCTATTGGCCATAACTCCCCGGTCTGTACGAGGTCCTGTGTGTACATAGTCCAGCCACGGTCTATTGGCCATAACCCCCCGGTCTGTACGAGGTCCTGTGTGTACAGTCCAGCCACGGTCTATTGGCCATAACCCCCCAGTCTGTACGAGGTCCTGTGGGTACATAGTCCAGCCACGGTCTATTGGCCATAACCCCCCGGTCTGTACGAGGTCCTGTGTGTACAGTCCAGCCACGGTCTATTGGCCATAACCCCCCGGTCTGTACGAGGTCCTGTGTGCACATAGTCTAGCCACGGTCTATTGGCCATAACTCCCCAGTCTGTACGAGGTCCTGTGTGTACATAGTCTAGCCACGGTCTATTGGCCATAACCCCCCGGTCTGTACGAGGTCCTGTGTGTACATAGTCTAGCCACGGTCTATTGGCCATAACTCCCCAGTCTGTACGAGGTCCTGTGTGTACATAGTCTAGCCACGGTCTATTGGCCATAACCCCCCGGTCTGTACGAGGTCCTGTGTGTACAGTCCAGCCACGGTCTATTGGCCATGACCCCCCAGTCTGTACGAGGTCCTGTGTGTACATAGTCCAGCCACGGTCTATTGGCCATAACCCCCCGGTCTGTACGAGGTCCTGTGTGTACATAGTCTAGCCACGGTCTATTGGCCATAACTCCCCAGTCTGTACGAGGTCCTGTGTGTACATAGTCTAGCCACGGTCTATTGGCCATAACCCCCCGGTCTGCACGAGGTCCTGTGTGTACAGTCCAGCCACGGTCTATTGGCCATAACCCCCCAGTCTGTACGAGGTCCTGTGTGTACATAGTCTAGCCACGGTATATTGGCCATAACCCCCCGGTCTGTACGAGGTTCTGTGTGTACATAGTCCAGCCACTGTCTATTGGCCATAACCCCCCGGTCTGTACGAGGTCCTGTGTGTACATAGTCTAGCCACGGTTTATTGGTCATAACCCCCCAGTCTGTACGAGGTCCTGTGTGTACATAGTCTAGCCACGGTCTATTGGCCATAACCCCCCGGTCTGTACGAGGTCCTGTGTGTACATAGTCTAGCCACGGTTTATTGGTCATAACCCCCCAGTCTGTACGAGGTCCTGTGTGTACAGTCCAGCCACGGTCTATTGGCCATAACCCCCCGGTCTGTACGAGGTCCTGTGTGTACATAGTCCAGCCACGGTCTATTGGCCATAACCCCCCGGTCTGTACGAGGTCCTGCGTGTACATAGTCCAGCCACGGTCTATTGGCCATAACCCCCCAGTCTGTACGAGGTTATGTGTGTACATAGTCCAGCCACGGTCTATTGGCCATAACCCCCCAGTCTGTACGAGGTCCTGTGTGTACATAGTCTAGCCACGGTCTATTGGACATAACCCCCCAGTCTGTACGAGGTCCTGTGTGTACATAGTCTAGCCACGGTCCATTGGCCATAACCCCCCGGTCTGTACGAGGTCCTGTGTGTAAATAGTCTAGCCACGGTCTATTGGCCATAACCCCCCGGTCTGTACGAGGTCCTGTGTGTACATAGTCCAGCCACGGTCTATTGGCCATAACCCCCTGGTCTGTACGAGGTCCTGTGTGTACATAGTCCAGTCACGGTCTATTGGCCATAACCCCCCGGTCTGTACGAGGTCCTGTGTGTAGACCAGCCACGGTCTATTGGCCATAACCCCCCGGTCTGTACGAGGTCCTGTGTGTACATAGTCCAGCCACGGTCTATCGGCCATAACCCCCCGGTCTGTACGAGGTCCTGTGTGTACATAGTCCAGCCATGGTCTATTGGCCATAACCCCCCAGTCTGTACGAGGTCCTGTGTGTACATAGTCCAGCCACGGTCTATTGGCCATAACCCCCCGGTCTGTACGAGGTCCTGTGAGTACAGTCCAGTCACGGTCTATTGGCCATAACCCCCCGGTCTGTACGAGGTCCTGTGTGTACAGTCCAGTCACGGTCTATTTGCCATAACCCCCCGGTCTGTACGAGGTCCTGTGTGTACATAGTCTAGCCACGGTCTATTGGCCATAACCCTCCAGTCTGCATGAGGTCCTGTGGATACATAGTCCAGCCACAGTCTATTGGCCATAACTCCCCAGTCTGTACGAGGTCCTGTGTATACAGTCCAGTCACGGTCTATTTGCCATAACCCCCCGGTCTGTACGAGGTCCTGTGTGTACATAGTCTAGCCACGGTCTATTGGCCATAACCCTCCAGTCTGCATGAGGTCCTGTGGATACATATTCCAGCCACGGTCTATTGGCCATAACCCCCCGGTCTGCATGAGGTCCTGGGTGTACATAGTCCAGCCACGGTCTATTGGCCATAACTCCCCAGTCTGTACGAGATCCTGTGTATACAGTCCAGCCACGGTCTATTGGCTATAACCCCCCAGTATGTACGAGGTCCTGTGTGTACATAGTCTAGCCACGGTCTAGTGGCCATAACCAACAAGTCTGTATGAGGTCCTGTGTGTACATACTCTAGCCACGGCCTATTGGCCATAACTCCCCGGTCTGTACGAGGTTCTGTGTGTACATAGTCCAGGCACGGTCTATTGGCCATAACCACAGAGTCTGTACGAGGTCCTGTGTGTACATAGTCCAGCCACGGTCTATTGGCCATAACCCCCCAGTCTGTACGAGGTCCTGTGTGTACATAGTCCAGCCACGGTCTATTGGCCATAACCCCCCGGTCTGTACGAGGTCCTGTGTGTACATAGTCTAGCCACGGTCTATTGGCCATAACTCCCCAGTCTGTACGAGGTCCTGTGTGTACATAGTCTAGCCACGGTCTATTGGCCATAACCCCCCGGTCTGTACGAGGTCCTGTGTGTACAGTCCAGCCACGGTCTATTGGCCATAACCCCCCAGTCTGTACGAGGTCCTGTGTGTACATAGTCTAGCCACGGTATATTGGCCATAACCCCCCGGTCTGTACGAGGTTCTGTGTGTACATAGTCCAGCCACGGTCTATTGGCCACAACCCCCCGGTCTGTACGAGGTCCTGTGTGTACATAGTCTAGCCACGGTTTATTGGTCATAACCCCCAGTCTGTACGAGGTCCTGTGTGTACATAGTCTAGCCACGGTCTATTGGCCATAACCCCCCGGTCTGTACGAGGTCCTGTGTGTACATAGTCCAGCCACGGTCTATTGGCCATACCCCCCAGTCTGTACGAGGTCCTGTGTGTACAGTCCAGCCACGGTCTATTGGCCATAACCCCCCGGTCTGTACGAGGTCCTGTGTGTACATAGTCTAGCCACGGTCTATTGGCAATAACCCCCCGGTCTGTACGAGGTTCTGTGTGTACATAGTCCAGCCACGGTCTATTGGCCATAACCCCCCGGTCTGTACGAGGTCCTGCTGGTACATAGTCCAGCCACGGTCTATTGGCCATAACCCCCCAGTCTGTACGAGGTTCTGTGTGTACATAGTCCAGCCACGGTCTATTGGCCATAACCCCCCAGTCTGTACGAGGTCCTGTGTGTACATAGTCTAGCCACGGTCTATTGGACATAACCCCCCAGTCTGTACGAGGTCCTGTGTGTACATAGTCTAGCCACGGTCCATTGGCCATAACCCCCCGGTCTGTACGAGGTCCTGTGTGTAAATAGTCTAGCCACGGTCTATTGGCCATAACCCCCCGGTCTGTACGAGGTCCTGTGTGTACATAGTCCAGCCACGGTCTATTGGTCATAACCCCCTGGTCTGTACGAGGTCCTGTGTGTACATAGTCCAGTCACGGTCTATTGGCCATAACCCCCCGGTCTGTACGAGGTCCTGTGTGTAGACCAGCCACGGTCTATTGGCCATAACCCCCCGGTCTGTACGAGGTCCTGTGTGTACATAGTCCAGCCATGGTCTATTGGTCATAACCCCCTGGTCTGTACGAGGTCCTGTGTGTACATAGTCCAGTCACGGTCTATTGGCCATAACCCCCCGGTCTGTACGAGGTCCTGTGTGTAGTCCAGCCACGGTCTATTGGCCATAACCCCCCGGTCTGTACGAGGTCCTGTGTGTACATAGTCCAGCCATGGTCTATTGGCCATAACCCCCCAGTCTGTACGAGGTCCAGTGTGTACATAGTCCAGCCACGGTCTATTGGCCATAACCCCCCGGTCTGTACGAGGTCCTGTGAGTACAGTCCAGTCACGGTCTATTGGCCATAACCCCCCGGTCTGTACGAGGTCCTGTGTGTACAGTCCAGTCACGGTCTATTTGCCATAACCCCCCGGTCTGTACGAGGTCCTGTGTGTACATAGTCTAGCCACGGTCTATTGGCCATAACCCTCCAGTCTGCATGAGGTCCTGTGGATACATAGTCCAGCCACGGTCTATTGGCCATAACTCCCCAGTCTGTACGAGGTCCTGTGTATACAGTCCAGTCACGGTCTATTTGCCATAACCCCCCGGTCTGTACGAGGTTCTGTGTGTACATAGTCTAGCCACGGTCTATTGACCATAACCCTCCAGTCTGCATGAGGTCCTGTGGATACATATTCCAGCCACGGTCTATTGGCCATAACCCCCCGGTCGGCATGAGGTCCTGGGTGTACATAGTCCAGCCACGGTCTATTGGCCATAACTCCCCAGTCTGTACGAGGTCCTGTGTATACAGTCCAGCCACGGTCTATTGGCTATAACCCCCCAGTATGTACGAGGTCCTGTGTGTACATAGTCTAGCCACGGTCTATTGGCCATAACCCCCCGGTCTGTACGAGGTCCTGTGTGTACATAGTCCAGGCACGGTCTATTGGCCATAACCACAGAGTCTGTACGAGGTCCTGTGTGTACATAGTCCAGCCACGGTCTATTGGACATAACCCCCCAGTCTGTACGAGGTCCTGTGTGTACATAGTCCAGCCACGGTCTATTGGCCATAACCCCCGGTCTGTACGAGGTCCTGTGTGTACATAGTCCAGCCATGGTCTATTGGCCATAACCCCCCGGTCTGTACGAGGTCCTGTGTGTACATAGTCCAGCCACGGTTTATTGGCCATAACCCCCCGGTCTGTACGAGGTCCTGTGTGTACATAGTCTAGCCACGGTCTATTGGCCATAACCCCCTGGTCTGTACCAGGTCCTGTGTGTACATAGTCTAGCCACGGTCTATTGGTCATAAACCCCCAGTCTGTACGAGGTCCTGTGTGTACATAGTCCAGTCACGGTCTATTGGCCATAACCCCCCGGTCTGTACGAGGTCCTGTGTGTACAGAGTCCAGCCACGGCCTATTGGCCATAACCCCCAGTATGTACGAGGTCCTGTGTGTACATAGTCCAGCCACGGTCTATTGGCCATAACCCCCCGGTCTGTACGAGGTCCTGTGTGTACATAGTCCAGCCACGGTCTATTGGCCATAACCCCCCGGTCTGTACGAGGTCCTTTGTGTACATAGTCCAGCCACGGTCTATTGGCCATAACCCCCCGGTCTGTACGAGGTCCTGTGTGTACATAGTCCAGCCACGGTCTATTGGCCATAACCCCCCAGTATGTACGAGGTCCTTTGTGTACATAGTCCAGCCACGGTCTATTGGCCATAACCCCCCGGTCTGTACGAGGTCCTGTGTGTACATAGTCCAGCCACGGTCTATTGGCCATAACCCCCCAGTATGTACGAGGTCCTGTGTGTACATAGTCCAGCCACGGTCTATTGGCCATAACCCCCCGGTCTGTACGAGGTCCTGTGTGTACATAGTCCAGCCACGGTCTATTGGCCATAAGCCCCCAGTATGTACGAGGTCCTGTGTGTACATAGTCCAGCCACGGTCTATTGGCCATAACCCCCCTTTCTGTACGAGGTCTTGTGTGTACATAGTCCAGCCACGGTCCATTGGCCATAACCCCCCGGTCTGTACGAGGTCCTGTGTGTACATAGTCTAGCCACGGTCTATTGGCCATAACCCCCCGGTCTGTACGAGGTCCTGTGTGTACATAGCCCAGTCACGGTCTATTGGCCATAACCCCCCGGTCTGTACGAGGTCCTGTGTGTACAGTCCAGCCACGGTCTATTGGCCATAACACCCCGGTCTGTACGAGGTCCTGTGTGTACATAGTCTAGCCACGGTCTATTGGCCATAACCCCCCGGTCTGTACGAGGTCCTGTGTGTACATAGTCCAGCCACGGTTTATTGGCCATAACCCCCCGGTCTGTACGAGGTCCTGTGTGTACATAGTCTAGCCACGGTCTATTGGCCATAACCCCCTGGTCTGTACCAGGTCCTGTGTGTACATAGTCCAGCCACGGTTTATTGGCCATAACCCCCCGGTCTGTACGAGGTCCTGTGTGTACATAGTCCAGCCACGGTCTATTGGCCATAACCCCCAGTATGTACGAGGTCCTGTGTGTACATAGTCCAGTCACGGTCTATTTGCCATAACTCCCCAGTCTGTATGAGGTTCTGTGTGTACATAGTCTAGCCACGGTCTATTGGCCATAACCCCCCGGTCTGTACGAGGTCCTGTGTGTACATAGTCCAGCCACGGTCTATTGGCCATAACCCCCCGGTCTGTACGAGGTCCTGTGTGTACATAGTCCAGCCACGGTCTATTGGCCATAACCCCCCGGTCTGTACGAGGTCCTGTGTGTACATAGTACAGCCACGGTCTATTGGCCATAACCCCCCGGTCTGTACGAGGTCCTGTGTGTACATAGCCCAGTCACGGTCTATTGGCCATAACCCCCCGGTCTGTACGAGGTCCTGTGTGTACAGTCCAGCCACGGTCTATTGGCCATAACACCCCGGTCTGTACGAGGTCCTGTGTGTACATAGTCTAGCCACGGTCTATTGGCCATAACCCCCCGGTCTGTACGAGGTCCTGTGTGTACATAGTCCAGCCACGGTTTATTGGCCATAACCCCCCGGTCTGTACGAGGTCCTGTGTGTACATAGTCTAGCCACGGTCTATTGGCCATAACCCCCTGGTCTGTACCAGGTCCTGTGTGTACATAGTCCAGTCACGGTCTATTTGCCATAACCCCCCGGTCTGTACGAGGTCCTGTGTGTACATAGTCCAGTCACGCTCTATTGGCCATAACCCCCCGGTATGTACGAGGTCCTGTGTGTACATAGTCCAGCCACGGTCTATTGGCCATAACCCCCAGTATGTACGAGGTCCTGTGTGTACATAGTCCAGTCACGGTCTATTTGCCATAACTCCCCAGTCTGTATGAGGTCCTGTGTGTACATAGTCTAGCCACGGTCTATTGGCCATAACCCCCCGGTCTGTACGAGGTCCTGTGTGTACATAGTCCAGCCACGGTCTATTGGCCATAACCCCCCAGTATGTACCAGGTCCTGTGTGTACATAGTCCAGTCACGGTCTATTTGCCATAACCCTCCAGTCTGCATGAGGTCCTGTGGATACATAGTCCAGCCACGGTCTATTGGCCATAACCCCCCAGTCTGCATGAGATCCTGGGTGTACATAGTCCAGCCACGGTCTATTGGCCATAACTCCCCAGTCTGTACGAGGTCCTGTGTGTACATAGTCTAGCCACGGTCTATTGGCCATAACCCCCAGGTCTGTACGAGGTCCTGTGTGTACATAGTCTAGCCACGGTCTATTGGCCATAACCCCCTGGTCTGTACCAGGTCCTGTGTGTACATAGTCCAGTCACGGTCTATTTGCCATAACCCTCCAGTCTGCATGAGGTCCTGTGGATACATAGTCCAGCCACGGTCTATTGGCCATAACCCCCCAGTCTGCATGAGGTCCTGGGTGTACATAGTCCAGCCACGGTCTATTGGCCATAACTCCCCAGTCTGTACGAGGTCCTGTGTGTACATAGTCTAGCCACGGTCTATTGGCCATAACCCCCCAGTCTGTACGAGGTCCTGTGTGTACATAGTCTAGCCACGGTCTATTGGCCATAACCCCCGGTCTGTACGAGGTTCTGTGTGTACATAGTCCAGCCACGGTCTATTGGCCATAACCCCCCGGTCTGTACGAGGTCCTGTGTGTACATAGTCTAGCCACGGTCTATTGGCCATAACCCCCCGGTCTGTACGAGGTCCTGTGTGTACATAGTCCAGCCACGGTCTATTGGCCATAACCCCCCAGTTTGTACGAGGTCCTGTGTGTACATAGTCCAGCCACGGTCTATTGGCCATAACCCCCAGTCTGTACGAGGTCCTGTGTGTACATAGTCCAGTCACGGTCTATTGGCCATAACCCCCCGGTCTGTATGAGGTCCTGTGTGTACATAGTCCAGCCACGGTCGATTGGCCATAACCCCCCAGTCTGTACGAGGTCCTGTGTGTACATAGTTTAGACACGGTCTATTGGCCATAACCGCCCGGTCTGTATGAGGTCCTGTGTGTACATAGTCCAGCCACGGTCTATTGGCAATAACCCCCCGGTCTGTACGAGGTCCTGTGTGTACATAGTCCAGTCACGGTCTATTGGCCATAACCGCCCGGTCTGTATGAGGTCCTGTGTGTACATAGTCCAGCCACGGTCTATTGGCCATAACCCCCCGGTCTGTACGAGGTCCTGTGTGTACATAGTCCAGTCACGGTCTATTGGCCCTAACCCCCCGGTCTGTACGAGGTCCTGTGTGTACATAGTCTAGCCACGGTCTATTGGCCATAACCCCCCAGTATGAACGAGGTCCTGTGTTTACATAGTCCAGTCACGGTCTATTGGCCATAACCCCCCGGTCTGTACGAGGTCCTGTGTGTACATAGTCCAGCCACGGTCTATTGGCCATAACCCCCAGTATGTACGAGGTCATATGTGTACATAGTCCAGCCACGGTCTATTGGCCATAACCCCCCGGTTTATATGAGGTCCTGGGTGTACATAATCCAGCCACGGTCTATTGGCCATAACCCCCCGGTCTGTACGAGGTCCTGTGTGTACATAGTCCAGCCACGGTCTATTGGCCATAACCCCCCGGTCTGTACGAGGTCCTGTGTGTACATAGTCCAGTCACGGTCTATTGGCCATAACCCCCCGGTCTGTACGAGGTCCTGTGTGTACAGTCCAGCCACGGTCTATTGGCCATAACACCCCGGTCTGTACGAGGTCCTGTGTGTACATAGTCTAGCCACGGTCTATTGGCCATAAGCCCCAGTCTGTACGAGGTCCTGTGTGTACATAGTCCAGTCACGGTCTATTGGCCATAACCCCCCGTTCTGTACGAGGTCCTGTGTGTACATAGTCCAGCCACGGTCCATTGGCCATAACGCCCCAGTCTGTACGAGGTCCTGTGTGTACATAGTCCAGCCACGGTCTATTGGCCATAACCCCCCGGTCTGTACGAGGTCCTGTGTGTACATAGTCTAGCCACGGTCTATTGGCCATAACCCCCCAGTCTGTACGAGGTCCTGTGTGTACATAGTCCAGCCACGGTCTATTGGCCATAACGCCCCAGTCTGTATGCGGTCCTGTGTGTACATAGTCCAGCCACGGTCTATTGGCCATAACCCCCCGGTCTGTACGAGGTCCTGTGTGTACATAGTCCAGCCACAGTCTATTGGCCATAACCCCCCAGTATGTACCAGGTCCTGTGTGTACATAGTCTAGCCACGGTCTATTGGCTATAACCCCCCAGTCTGTACGAGGTCCTGTGTGTACATAGTCTAGCCACGGTCCATTGGCCATAACCCCCCGGTCTGTACGAGGTCCTGTGTGTACATAGTCCAGCCACGGTCTATTGGCCATAACCCCCCAGTCCGTACCAGGTCCTGTGTGTACATAGTCCAGCCACGGTCTATTGGCTATAACCCCCCGCTCTGTACGAGGTCCTGTGTGTACATAGTCCAGCCACGGTCTATTTGCCATAACTCCCCAGTCTGTACGAGGTCCTGTGTGTACATAGTCTGTACGAGGTCCTGTGTGTACATAGTCCAGCCACAGTCAATTGGCCATAACCCCCCAGTCTGTACGAGGTCCTGTGTGTACATAGTCCAGCCACGGTCTATTGGCCATAACCCACCAGTCTGTACCAGGTCCTGTGTGTACATAGTCCAGTCACGGTCTATTTGCCATAACCCTCCAGTCTGCATGAGGTCCTGTGGATACATAGTCCAGCCACGGTCTATTGGCCATAACCCCCCAGTCTGCATGAGGTCCTGGGTGTACATAGTCCAGCCACGGTCTATTGGCCATAACTCCCCAGTCTGTACGAGGTCCTGTGTGTACATAGTCTAGCCACGGTCTATTGGCCATAACCCCCCGGTCTGTACGAGGTCCTGTGTGTACATAGTCTAGCCACGGTCTATTGGCCATAACCCCCTGGTCTGTACCAGGTCCTGTGTGTACATAGTCCAGTCACGGTCTATTTGCCATAACCCTCCAGTCTGCATGAGGTCCTGTGGATACATAGTCCAGCCACGGTCTATTGGCCATAACCCCCCAGTCTGCATGAGGTCCTGGGTGTACATAGTCCAGCCACGGTCTATTGGCCATAACTCCCCAGTCTGTACGAGGTCCTGTGTGTACATAGTCTAGCCACGGTCTATTGGCCATAACCCCCCAGTATGTACGAGGTCCTGTGTGTACATAGTCTAGCCACGGTCTATTGGCCATAACCCCCGGTCTGTACGAGGTTCTGTGTGTACATAGTCCAGCCACGGTCTATTGGCCATAACCCTCCAGTCTGCATGAGGTCCTGTGGATACATATTCCAGCCACGGTCTATTGGCCATAACCCCCCGGTCGGCATGAGGTCCTGGGTGTACATAGTCCAGCCACGGTCTATTGGCCATAACTCCCCAGTCTGTACGAGGTCCTGTGTATACAGTCCAGCCACGGTCTATTGGCTATAACCCCCCAGTATGTACGAGGTCCTGTGTGTACATAGTCTAGCCACGGTCTATTGGCCATAACCCCCCGGTCTGTACGAGGTCCTGTGTGTACATAGTCCAGGCACGGTCTATTGGCCATAACCACAGAGTCTGTACGAGGTCCTGTGTGTACATAGTCCAGCCACGGTCTATTGGCCATAACCCCCCAGTCTGTACGAGGTCCTGTGTGTACATAGTCCAGCCACGGTCTATTGGCCATAACCCCCGGTCTGTACGAGGTCCTGTGTGTACATAGTCCAGCCATGGTCTATTGGCCATAACCCCCCGGTCTGTACGAGGTCCTGTGTGCACATAGTCCAGCCACGGTTTATTGGCCATAACCCCCCGGTCTGTACGAGGTCCTGTGTGTACATAGTCTAGCCACGGTCTATTGGCCATAACCCCCTGGTCTGTACCAGGTCCTGTGTGTACATAGTCTAGCCACGGTCTATTGGTCATAAACCCCCAGTCTGTACGAGGTCCTGTGTGTACATAGTCCAGTCACGGTCTATTGGCCATAACCCCCCGGTCTGTACGAGGTCCTGTGTGTACAGAGTCCAGCCACGGTCTATTGGCCATAACCCCCAGTATGTACGAGGTCCTGTGTGTACATAGTCCAGCCACGGTCTATTGGCCATAACCCCCCGGTCTGTACGAGGTCCTGTGTGTACATAGTCCAGCCACGGTCTATTGGCCATAACCCCCCGGTCTGTACGAGGTCCTTTGTGTACATAGTCCAGCCACGGTCTATTGGCCATAACCCCCCGGTCTGTACGAGGTCCTGTGTGTACATAGTCCAGCCACGGTCTATTGGCCATAACCCCCCAGTATGTACGAGGTCCTGTGTGTACATAGTCCAGCCACGGTCTATTGGCCATAACGCCCCAATCTGTACGAGGTCCTGTGTGTACATAGTCCAGCCACGGTCTATTGGCCATAACCCCCCGGTCTGTACGAGGTCCTGTGTGTACATAGTCCAGCCACGGTCTATTGGCCATAAGCCCCCAGTATGTACGAGGTCCTGTGTGTACATAGTCCAGCCACGGTCTATTGGCCATAACCCCCCGGTCTGTACGAGGTCCTGTGTGCACATAGTCCAGCCACGGTCTATTGGCCATAACCCCCCGGTCTGTACGAGGTCCTGTGTGTACAGTCCAGTCACGGTCTATTGGCCATAACCCCCCTTTCTGTACGAGGTCTTGTGTGTACATAGTCCAGCCACGGTCCATTGGCCATAACCCCCCGGTCTGTACGAGGTCCTGTGTGTACATAGTCTAGCCACGGTCTATTGGCCATAACCCCCCGGTCTGTACGAGGTCCTGTGTGTACATAGCCCAGTCACGGTCTATTGGCCATAACCCCCCGGTCTGTACGAGGTCCTGTGTGTACAGTCCAGCCACGGTCTATTGGCCATGACACCCCGGTCTGTACGAGGTCCTGTGTGTACATAGTCTAGCCACGGTCTATTGGCCATAACCCCCCGGTCTGTACGAGGTCCTGTGTGTACATAGTCCAGCCACGGTTTATTGGCCATAACCCCCCGGTCTGTACGAGGTCCTGTGTGTACATAGTCTAGCCACGGTCTATTGGCCATAACCCCCTGGTCTGTACCAGGTCCTGTGTGTACATAGTCCAGCCACGGTTTATTGGCCATAACCCCCCGGTCTGTACGAGGTCCTGTGTGTACATAGTTTAGACACGGTCTATTGGCCATAACCGCCCGGTCTGTATGAGGTCCTGTGTGTACATAGTCCAGCCACGGTCTATTGGCAATAACCCCCCGGTCTGTACCAGGTCCTGTGTGTACATAGTCTAGCCACGGTCTATTGGTCATAACCCCCCAGTCTGTACGAGGTCCTGTGTGTACATAGTCCAGTCACGGTCTATTGGCCATAACCCCCCGGTATGTACGAGGTCCTGTGTGTACATCGTCCAGCCACGGTCTATTGGCCATAACCCCCCGGTCTGTACGAGGTCCTGTGTGTACATAGTCCAGTCACGGTCTATTGGCCCTAACCCCCCGGTCTGTACGAGGTCCTGTGTGTACATAGTCTAGCCACGGTCTATTGGCCATAACCCCCCAGTATGAACGAGGTCCTGTGTTTACATAGTCCAGTCACGGTCTATTGGCCATAACCCCCCGGTCTGTACGAGGTCCTGTGTGTACATAGTCCAGCCACGGTCTATTGGCCATAACCCCCAGTATGTACGAGGTCATATGTGTACATAGTCCAGCCACGGTCTATTGGCCATAACCCCCCGGTTTATATGAGGTCCTGGGTGTACATAATCCAGCCACGGTCTATTGGCCATAACCCCCCGGTCTGTACGAGGTCCTGTGTGTACATAGTCCAGCCACGGTCTATTGGCCATAACCCCCCGGTCTGTACGAGGTCCTGTGTGTACATAGTCCAGTCACGGTCTATTGGCCATAACCCCCCGGTCTGTACGAGGTCCTGTGTGTACAGTCCAGCCACGGTCTATTGGCCATAACACCCCGGTCTGTACGAGGTCCTGTGTGTACATAGTCTAGCCACGGTCTATTGGCCATAAGCCCCAGTCTGTACGAGGTCCTGTGTGTACATAGTCCAGTCACGGTCTATTGGCCATAACCCCCCGTTCTGTACGAGGTCCTGTGTGTACATAGTCCAGCCACGGTCTATTGGCCATAACCCTCCAGTCTGCATGAGGTCCTGTGGATACATAGTCCAGCCACGGTCTATTGGCCATAACCCCCCAGTCTGCATGAGGTCCTGGGTGTACATAGTCCAGCCACGGTCTATTGGCCATAACTCCCCAGTCTGTACGAGGTCCTGTGTGTACATAGTCTAGCCACGGTCTATTGGCCATAACCCCCCAGTCTGTACGAGGTCCTGTGTGTACATAGTCTAGCCACGGTCTATTGGCCATAACCCCCGGTCTGTACGAGGTTCTGTGTGTACATAGTCCAGCCACGGTCTATTGGCCATAACCCCCCGGTCTGTACGAGGTCCTGTGTGTACATAGTCTAGCCACGGTCTATTGGCCATAACCCCCCGGTCTGTACGAGGTCCTGTGTGTACATAGTCCAGCCACGGTCTATTGGCCATAACCCCCCAGTTTGTACGAGGTCCTGTGTGTACATAGTCCAGCCACGGTCTATTGGCCATAACCCCCAGTCTGTACGAGGTCCTGTGTGTACATAGTCCAGTCACGGTCTATTGGCCATAACCCCCCGGTCTGTATGAGGTCCTGTGTGTACATAGTCCAGCCACGGTCGATTGGCCATAACCCCCCAGTCTGTACGAGGTCCTGTGTGTACATAGTTTAGACACGGTCTATTGGCCATAACCGCCCGGTCTGTATGAGGTCCTGTGTGTACATAGTCCAGCCACGGTCTATTGGCAATAACCCCCCGGTCTGTACGAGGTCCTGTGTGTACATAGTCCAGTCACGGTCTATTGGCCATAACCGCCCGGTCTGTATGAGGTCCTGTGTGTACATAGTCCAGCCACGGTCTATTGGCCATAACCCCCCGGTCTGTACGAGGTCCTGTGTGTACATAGTCCAGTCACGGTCTATTGGCCCTAACCCCCCGGTCTGTACGAGGTCCTGTGTGTACATAGTCTAGCCACGGTCTATTGGCCATAACCCCCCAGTATGAACGAGGTCCTGTGTTTACATAGTCCAGTCACGGTCTATTGGCCATAACCCCCCGGTCTGTACGAGGTCCTGTGTGTACATAGTCCAGCCACGGTCTATTGGCCATAACCCCCAGTATGTACGAGGTCATATGTGTACATAGTCCAGCCACGGTCTATTGGCCATAACCCCCCGGTTTATATGAGGTCCTGGGTGTACATAATCCAGCCACGGTCTATTGGCCATAACCCCCCGGTCTGTACGAGGTCCTGTGTGTACATAGTCCAGCCACGGTCTATTGGCCATAACCCCCCGGTCTGTACGAGGTCCTGTGTGTACATAGTCCAGTCACGGTCTATTGGCCATAACCCCCCGGTCTGTACGAGGTCCTGTGTGTACAGTCCAGCCACGGTCTATTGGCCATAACACCCCGGTCTGTACGAGGTCCTGTGTGTACATAGTCTAGCCACGGTCTATTGGCCATAAGCCCCAGTCTGTACGAGGTCCTGTGTGTACATAGTCCAGTCACGGTCTATTGGCCATAACCCCCCGTTCTGTACGAGGTCCTGTGTGTACATAGTCCAGCCACGGTCCATTGGCCATAACGCCCCAGTCTGTACGAGGTCCTGTGTGTACATAGTCCAGCCACGGTCTATTGGCCATAACCCCCCGGTCTGTACGAGGTCCTGTGTGTACATAGTCTAGCCACGGTCTATTGGCCATAACCCCCCAGTCTGTACGAGGTCCTGTGTGTACATAGTCCAGCCACGGTCTATTGGCCATAACGCCCCAGTCTGTATGCGGTCCTGTGTGTACATAGTCCAGCCACGGTCTATTGGCCATAACCCCCCGGTCTGTACGAGGTCCTGTGTGTACATAGTCCAGCCACAGTCTATTGGCCATAACCCCCCAGTATGTACCAGGTCCTGTGTGTACATAGTCTAGCCACGGTCTATTGGCTATAACCCCCCAGTCTGTACGAGGTCCTGTGTGTACATAGTCTAGCCACGGTCCATTGGCCATAACCCCCCGGTCTGTACGAGGTCCTGTGTGTACATAGTCCAGCCACGGTCTATTGGCCATAACCCCCCAGTCCGTACCAGGTCCTGTGTGTACATAGTCCAGCCACGGTCTATTGGCTATAACCCCCCGCTCTGTACGAGGTCCTGTGTGTACATAGTCCAGCCACGGTCTATTTGCCATAACTCCCCAGTCTGTACGAGGTCCTGTGTGTACATAGTCTGTACGAGGTCCTGTGTGTACATAGTCCAGCCACAGTCAATTGGCCATAACCCCCCAGTCTGTACGAGGTCCTGTGTGTACATAGTCCAGCCACGGTCTATTGGCCATAACCCACCAGTCTGTACCAGGTCCTGTGTGTACATAGTCCAGTCACGGTCTATTTGCCATAACCCTCCAGTCTGCATGAGGTCCTGTGGATACATAGTCCAGCCACGGTCTATTGGCCATAACCCCCCAGTCTGCATGAGGTCCTGGGTGTACATAGTCCAGCCACGGTCTATTGGCCATAACTCCCCAGTCTGTACGAGGTCCTGTGTGTACATAGTCTAGCCACGGTCTATTGGCCATAACCCCCCGGTCTGTACGAGGTCCTGTGTGTACATAGTCTAGCCACGGTCTATTGGCCATAACCCCCTGGTCTGTACCAGGTCCTGTGTGTACATAGTCCAGTCACGGTCTATTTGCCATAACCCTCCAGTCTGCATGAGGTCCTGTGGATACATAGTCCAGCCACGGTCTATTGGCCATAACCCCCCAGTCTGCATGAGGTCCTGGGTGTACATAGTCCAGCCACGGTCTATTGGCCATAACTCCCCAGTCTGTACGAGGTCCTGTGTGTACATAGTCTAGCCACGGTCTATTGGCCATAACCCCCCAGTATGTACGAGGTCCTGTGTGTACATAGTCTAGCCACGGTCTATTGGCCATAACCCCCGGTCTGTACGAGGTTCTGTGTGTACATAGTCCAGCCACGGTCTATTGGCCATAACCCTCCAGTCTGCATGAGGTCCTGTGGATACATATTCCAGCCACGGTCTATTGGCCATAACCCCCCGGTCGGCATGAGGTCCTGGGTGTACATAGTCCAGCCACGGTCTATTGGCCATAACTCCCCAGTCTGTACGAGGTCCTGTGTATACAGTCCAGCCACGGTCTATTGGCTATAACCCCCCAGTATGTACGAGGTCCTGTGTGTACATAGTCTAGCCACGGTCTATTGGCCATAACCCCCCGGTCTGTACGAGGTCCTGTGTGTACATAGTCCAGGCACGGTCTATTGGCCATAACCACAGAGTCTGTACGAGGTCCTGTGTGTACATAGTCCAGCCACGGTCTATTGGCCATAACCCCCCAGTCTGTACGAGGTCCTGTGTGTACATAGTCCAGCCACGGTCTATTGGCCATAACCCCCGGTCTGTACGAGGTCCTGTGTGTACATAGTCCAGCCATGGTCTATTGGCCATAACCCCCCGGTCTGTACGAGGTCCTGTGTGCACATAGTCCAGCCACGGTTTATTGGCCATAACCCCCCGGTCTGTACGAGGTCCTGTGTGTACATAGTCTAGCCACGGTCTATTGGCCATAACCCCCTGGTCTGTACCAGGTCCTGTGTGTACATAGTCTAGCCACGGTCTATTGGTCATAAACCCCCAGTCTGTACGAGGTCCTGTGTGTACATAGTCCAGTCACGGTCTATTGGCCATAACCCCCCGGTCTGTACGAGGTCCTGTGTGTACAGAGTCCAGCCACGGTCTATTGGCCATAACCCCCAGTATGTACGAGGTCCTGTGTGTACATAGTCCAGCCACGGTCTATTGGCCATAACCCCCCGGTCTGTACGAGGTCCTGTGTGTACATAGTCCAGCCACGGTCTATTGGCCATAACCCCCCGGTCTGTACGAGGTCCTTTGTGTACATAGTCCAGCCACGGTCTATTGGCCATAACCCCCCGGTCTGTACGAGGTCCTGTGTGTACATAGTCCAGCCACGGTCTATTGGCCATAACCCCCCAGTATGTACGAGGTCCTGTGTGTACATAGTCCAGCCACGGTCTATTGGCCATAACGCCCCAATCTGTACGAGGTCCTGTGTGTACATAGTCCAGCCACGGTCTATTGGCCATAACCCCCCGGTCTGTACGAGGTCCTGTGTGTACATAGTCCAGCCACGGTCTATTGGCCATAAGCCCCCAGTATGTACGAGGTCCTGTGTGTACATAGTCCAGCCACGGTCTATTGGCCATAACCCCCCGGTCTGTACGAGGTCCTGTGTGCACATAGTCCAGCCACGGTCTATTGGCCATAACCCCCCGGTCTGTACGAGGTCCTGTGTGTACAGTCCAGTCACGGTCTATTGGCCATAACCCCCCTTTCTGTACGAGGTCTTGTGTGTACATAGTCCAGCCACGGTCCATTGGCCATAACCCCCCGGTCTGTACGAGGTCCTGTGTGTACATAGTCTAGCCACGGTCTATTGGCCATAACCCCCCGGTCTGTACGAGGTCCTGTGTGTACATAGCCCAGTCACGGTCTATTGGCCATAACCCCCCGGTCTGTACGAGGTCCTGTGTGTACAGTCCAGCCACGGTCTATTGGCCATGACACCCCGGTCTGTACGAGGTCCTGTGTGTACATAGTCTAGCCACGGTCTATTGGCCATAACCCCCCGGTCTGTACGAGGTCCTGTGTGTACATAGTCCAGCCACGGTTTATTGGCCATAACCCCCCGGTCTGTACGAGGTCCTGTGTGTACATAGTCTAGCCACGGTCTATTGGCCATAACCCCCTGGTCTGTACCAGGTCCTGTGTGTACATAGTCCAGCCACGGTTTATTGGCCATAACCCCCCGGTCTGTACGAGGTCCTGTGTGTACATAGTTTAGACACGGTCTATTGGCCATAACCGCCCGGTCTGTATGAGGTCCTGTGTGTACATAGTCCAGCCACGGTCTATTGGCAATAACCCCCCGGTCTGTACCAGGTCCTGTGTGTACATAGTCTAGCCACGGTCTATTGGTCATAACCCCCCAGTCTGTACGAGGTCCTGTGTGTACATAGTCCAGTCACGGTCTATTGGCCATAACCCCCCGGTATGTACGAGGTCCTGTGTGTACATCGTCCAGCCACGGTCTATTGGCCATAACCCCCCGGTCTGTACGAGGTCCTGTGTGTACATAGTCCAGTCACGGTCTATTGGCCCTAACCCCCCGGTCTGTACGAGGTCCTGTGTGTACATAGTCTAGCCACGGTCTATTGGCCATAACCCCCCAGTATGAACGAGGTCCTGTGTTTACATAGTCCAGTCACGGTCTATTGGCCATAACCCCCCGGTCTGTACGAGGTCCTGTGTGTACATAGTCCAGCCACGGTCTATTGGCCATAACCCCCAGTATGTACGAGGTCATATGTGTACATAGTCCAGCCACGGTCTATTGGCCATAACCCCCCGGTTTATATGAGGTCCTGGGTGTACATAATCCAGCCACGGTCTATTGGCCATAACCCCCCGGTCTGTACGAGGTCCTGTGTGTACATAGTCCAGCCACGGTCTATTGGCCATAACCCCCCGGTCTGTACGAGGTCCTGTGTGTACATAGTCCAGTCACGGTCTATTGGCCATAACCCCCCGGTCTGTACGAGGTCCTGTGTGTACAGTCCAGCCACGGTCTATTGGCCATAACACCCCGGTCTGTACGAGGTCCTGTGTGTACATAGTCTAGCCACGGTCTATTGGCCATAAGCCCCAGTCTGTACGAGGTCCTGTGTGTACATAGTCCAGTCACGGTCTATTGGCCATAACCCCCCGTTCTGTACGAGGTCCTGTGTGTACATAGTCCAGCCACGGTCCATTGGCCATAACGCCCCAGTCTGTACGAGGTCCTGTGTGTACATAGTCCAGCCACGGTCTATTGGCCATAACCCCCCGGTCTGTACGAGGTCCTGTGTGTACATAGTCTAGCCACGGTCTATTGGCCATAACCCCCCAGTCTGTACGAGGTCCTGTGTGTACATAATCTAGCCACGGTCTATTGGCCATAACGCCCCAGTCTGTATGCGGTCCTGTGTGAACATAGTCCAGCCACGGTCTATTGGCCATAACCCCCCGGTCTGTACGAGGTCCTGTGTGTACATAGTCCAGCCACAGTCTATTGGCCATAACCCCCCAGTATGTACGAGGTCCTGTGTGTACATAGTCTAGCCACGGTCTATTGGCTATAACCCCCCAGTCTGTACGAGGTCCTGTGTGTACATAGTCTAGCCACGGTCCATTGGCCATAACCCCCCGGTCTGTACGAGGTCCTGTGTGTACATAGTCCAGCCACGGTCTATTGGCCATAACCCCCCAGTCCGTACCAGGTCCTGTGTGTACATAGTCCAGCCACGGTCTATTGGCTATAACCCCCCGCTCTGTACGAGGTCCTGTGTGTACATAGTCCAGCCACGGTCTATTTGCCATAACTCCCCAGTCTGTACGAGGTCCTGTGTGTACATAGTCTGTACGAGGTCCTGTGTGTACATAGTCCAGCCACAGTCAATTGGCCATAACCCCCCAGTCTGTACGAGGTCCTGTGTGTACATAGTCCAGCCACGGTCTATTGGCCATAACCCACCAGTCTGTACCAGGTCCTGTGTGTACATAGTCCAGTCACGGTCTATTTGCCATAACCCTCCAGTCTGCATGAGGTCCTGTGGATACATAGTCCAGCCACGGTCTATTGGCCATAACCCCCCAGTCTGCATGAGGTCCTGGGTGTACATAGTCCAGCCACGGTCTATTGGCCATAACTCCCCAGTCTGTACGAGGTCCTGTGTGTACATAGTCTAGCCACGGTCTATTGGCCATAACCCCCCGGTCTGTACGAGGTCCTGTGTGTACATAGTCTAGCCACGGTCTATTGGCCATAACCCCCTGGTCTGTACCAGGTCCTGTGTGTACATAGTCCAGTCACGGTCTATTTGCCATAACCCTCCAGTCTGCATGAGGTCCTGTGGATACATAGTCCAGCCACGGTCTATTGGCCATAACCCCCCAGTCTGCATGAGGTCCTGGGTGTACATAGTCCAGCCACGGTCTATTGGCCATAACTCCCCAGTCTGTACGAGGTCCTGTGTGTACATAGTCTAGCCACGGTCTATTGGCCATAACCCCCCAGTATGTACGAGGTCCTGTGTGTACATAGTCTAGCCACGGTCTATTGGCCATAACCCCCGGTCTGTACGAGGTTCTGTGTGTACATAGTCCAGCCACGGTCTATTGGCCATAACCCTCCAGTCTGCATGAGGTCCTGTGGATACATATTCCAGCCACGGTCTATTGGCCATAACCCCCCGGTCGGCATGAGGTCCTGGGTGTACATAGTCCAGCCACGGTCTATTGGCCATAACTCCCCAGTCTGTACGAGGTCCTGTGTATACAGTCCAGCCACGGTCTATTGGCTATAACCCCCCAGTATGTACGAGGTCCTGTGTGTACATAGTCTAGCCACGGTCTATTGGCCATAACCCCCCGGTCTGTACGAGGTCCTGTGTGTACATAGTCCAGGCACGGTCTATTGGCCATAACCACAGAGTCTGTACGAGGTCCTGTGTGTACATAGTCCAGCCACGGTCTATTGGCCATAACCCCCCAGTCTGTACGAGGTCCTGTGTGTACATAGTCCAGCCACGGTCTATTGGCCATAACCCCCGGTCTGTACGAGGTCCTGTGTGTACATAGTCCAGCCATGGTCTATTGGCCATAACCCCCCGGTCTGTACGAGGTCCTGTGTGTACATAGTCCAGCCACGGTTTATTGGCCATAACCCCCCGGTCTGTACGAGGTCCTGTGTGTACATAGTCTAGCCACGGTCTATTGGCCATAACCCCCTGGTCTGTACCAGGTCCTGTGTGTACATAGTCTAGCCACGGTCTATTGGTCATAAACCCCCAGTCTGTACGAGGTCCTGTGTGTACATAGTCCAGTCACGGTCTATTGGCCATAACCCCCCGGTCTGTACGAGGTCCTGTGTGTACAGAGTCCAGCCACGGTCTATTGGCCATAACCCCCAGTATGTACGAGGTCCTGTGTGTACATTGTCCAGCCACGGTCTATTGGCCATAACCCCCCGGTCTGTACGAGGTCCTGTGTGTACATAGTCCAGCCACGGTCTATTGGCCATAACCCCCCGGTCTGTACGAGGTCCTTTGTGTACATAGTCCAGCCACGGTCTATTGGCCATAACCCCCCGGTCTGTACGAGGTCCTGTGTGTACATAGTCCAGCCACGGTCTATTGGCCATAACCCCCCAGTATGTACGAGGTCCTGTGTGTACATAGTCCAGCCACGGTCTATTGGCCATAACGCCCCAATCTGTACGAGGTCCTGTGTGTACATAGTCCAGCCACGGTCTATTGGCCATAACCCCCCGGTCTGTACGAGGTCCTGTGTGTACATAGTCCAGCCACGGTCTATTGGCCATAAGCCCCCAGTATGTACGAGGTCCTGTGTGTACATAGTCCAGCCACGGTCTATTGGCCATAACCCCCCGGTCTGTACGAGGTCCTGTGTGCACATAGTCCAGCCACGGTCTATTGGCCATAACCCCCCGGTCTGTACGAGGTCCTGTGTGTACAGTCCAGTCACGGTCTATTGGCCATAACCCCCCTTTCTGTACGAGGTCTTGTGTGTACATAGTCCAGCCACGGTCCATTGGCCATAACCCCCCGGTCTGTACGAGGTCCTGTGTGTACATAGTCTAGCCACGGTCTATTGGCCATAACCCTCCGGTCTGTACGAGGTCCTGTGTGTACATAGCCCAGTCACGGTCTATTGGCCATAACCCCCCGGTCTGTACGAGGTCCTGTGTGTACAGTCCAGCCACGGTCTATTGGCCATAACACCCCGGTCTGTACGAGGTCCTGTGTGTACATAGTCTAGCCACGGTCTATTGGCCATAACCCCCCGGTCTGTACGAGGTCCTGTGTGTACATAGTCCAGCCACGGTTTATTGGCCATAACCCCCCGGTCTGTACGAGGTCCTGTGTGTACATAGTCTAGCCACGGTCTATTGGCCATAACCCCCTGGTCTGTACCAGGTCCTGTGTGTACATAGTCCAGCCACGGTTTATTGGCCATAACCCCCCGGTCTGTACGAGGTCCTGTGTGTACATAGTCCAGCCACGGTCTATTGGCCATAACCCCCAGTATGTACGAGGTCCTGTGTGTACATAGTCCAGTCACGGTCTATTTGCCATAACTCCCCAGTCTGTATGAGGTCCTGTGTGTACATAGTCTAGCCACGGTCTATTGGCCATAACCCCCCGGTCTGTACGAGGTCCTGTGTGTACATAGTCCAGCCACGGTCTATTGGCCATAACCCCCCGGTCTGTACGAGGTCCTGTGTGTACATAGTCCAGCCACGGTCTATTGGCCATAACCCCCCGGTCTGTACGAGGTCCTGTGTGTACATAGTACAGCCACGGTCTATTGGCCATAACCCCCCGGTCTGTACGAGGTCCTGTGTGTACATAGCCCAGTCACGGTCTATTGGCCATAACCCCCCGGTCTGTACGAGGTCCTGTGTGTACAGTCCAGCCACGGTCTATTGGCCATAACACCCCGGTCTGTACGAGGTCCTGTGTGTACATAGTCTAGCCACGGTCTATTGGCCATAACCCCCCGGTCTGTACGAGGTCCTGTGTGTACATAGTCCAGCCACGGTTTATTGGCCATAACCCCCCGGTCTGTACGAGGTCCTGTGTGTACATAGTCTAGCCACGGTCTATTGGCCATAACCCCCTGGTCTGTACCAGGTCCTGTGTGTACATAGTCCAGTCACGGTCTATTTGCCATAACCCCCCGGTCTGTACGAGGTCCTGTGTGTACATAGTCCAGTCACGCTCTATTGGCCATAACCCCCCGGTATGTACGAGGTCCTGTGTGTACATAGTCCAGCCACGGTCTATTGGCCATAACCCCCAGTATGTACGAGGTCCTGTGTGTACATAGTCCAGTCACGGTCTATTTGCCATAACCCTCCAGTCTGCATGAGGTCCTGTGGATACATAGTCCAGCCACGGTCTATTGGCCATACCCCCCAGTCTGCATGAGATCCTGGGTGTACATAGTCTAGCCACGGTCTATTGGCCATAACTCCCCAGTCTGTACGAGGTCCTGTGTGTACATAGTCTAGCCACGGTCTATTTGCCATAACCCCCAGGTCTGTACGAGGTCCTGTGTGTACATAGTCTAGCCACGGTCTATTGGCCATAACCCCCTGGTCTGTACCAGGTCCTGTGTGTACATAGTCCAGTCACGGTCTATTTGCCATAACCCTCCAGTCTGCATGAGGTCCTGTGGATACATAGTCCAGCCACGGTCTATTGGCCATAACCCCCCAGTCAGCATGAGGTCCTGGGTGTACATAGTCCAGCCACGGTCTATTGGCCATAACTCCCCAGTCTGTACGAGGTCCTGTGTGTACATAGTCTAGCCACGGTCTATTGGCCATAACCCCCAGTCTGTACGAGGTCCTGTGTGTACATAGTCTAGCCACGGTCTATTGGCCATAACCCCCGGTCTGTACGAGGTTCTGTGTGTACATAGTCCAGCCACGGTCTATTGGCCATAACCCCCCGGTCTGTACGAGGTCCTGTGTGTACATAGTCTAGCCACGGTCTATTGGCCATAACCCCCCGGTCTGTACGAGGTCCTGTGTGTACATAGTCCAGCCACGGTCTATTGGCCATAACCCCCCAGTTTGTACGAGGTCCTGTGTGTACATAGTCCAGCCACGGTCTATTGGCCATAACCCCCAGTCTGTACGAGGTCCTGTGTGTACATAGTCCAGTCACGGTCTATTGGCCATAACCCCCCGGTCTGTATGAGGTCCTGTGTGTACATAGTCCAGCCACGGTCGATTGGCCATAACCCCCCAGTCTGTACGAGGTCCTGTGTGTACATAGTTTAGACACGGTCTATTGGCCATAACCGCCCGGTCTGTATGAGGTCCTGTGTGTACATAGTCCAGCCACGGTCTATTGGCAATAACCCCCCGGTCTGTACCAGGTCCTGTGTGTACATAGTCTAGCCACGGTCTATTGGTCATAACCCCCCAGTCTGTACGAGGTCCTGTGTGTACATAGTCCAGTCACGGTCTATTGGCCATAACCCCCCGGTATGTACGAGGTCCTGTGTGTACATAGTCCAGCCACGGTCTATTGGCCATAACCCCCCGGTCTGTACGAGGTCCTGTGTGTACATAGTCCAGTCACGGTCTATTGGCCCTAACCCCCCGGTCTGTACGAGGTCCTGTGTGTACATAGTCTAGCCACGGTCTATTGGCCATAACCCCCCAGTATGAACGAGGTCCTGTGTTTACATAGTCCAGTCACGGTCTATTGGCCATAACCCCCCGGTCTGTACGAGGTCCTGTGTGTACATAGTCCAGCCACGGTCTATTGGCCATAACCCCCAGTATGTACGAGGTCATATGTGTACATAGTCCAGCCACGGTCTATTGGCCATAACCCCCCGGTTTATATGAGGTCCTGGGTGTACATAATCCAGCCACGGTCTATTGGCCATAACCCCCCGGTCTGTACGAGGTCCTGTGTGTACATAGTCCAGCCACGGTCTATTGGCCATAACCCCCCGGTCTGTACGAGGTCCTGTGTGTACATAGTCCAGTCACGGTCTATTGGCCATAACCCCCCGGTCTGTACGAGGTCCTGTGTGTACAGTCCAGCCACGGTCTATTGGCCATAACACCCCGGTCTGTACGAGGTCCAGTGTGTACATAGTCTAGCCACGGTCTATTGGCCATAAGCCCCAGTCTGTACGAGGTCCTGTGTGTACATAGTCCAGTCACGGTCTATTGGCCATAACCCCCCGTTCTGTACGAGGTCCTGTGTGTACATAGTCCAGCCACGGTCCATTGGCCATAACGCCCCAGTCTGTACGAGGTCCTGTGTGTACATAGTCCAGCCACGGTCTATTGGCCATAACCCCCCGGTCTGTACGAGGTCCTGTGTGTACATAGTCTAGCCACGGTCTATTGGCCATAACCCCCCAGTCTGTACGAGGTCCTGTGTGTACATAGTCTAGCCACGGTCTATTGGCCATAACGCCCCAGTCTGTATGCGGTCCTGTGTGAACATAGTCCAGCCACGGTCTATTGGCCATAACCCCCCGGTCTGTACGAGGTCCTGTGTGTACATAGTCCAGCCACAGTCTATTGGCCATAACCCCCCAGTATGTACCAGGTCCTGTGTGTACATAGTCTAGCCACGGTCTATTGGCTGTAACCCCCCAGTCTGTACGAGGTCCTGTGTGTACATAGTCTAGCCACGGTCCATTGGCCATAACCCCCCGGTCTGTACGAGGTCCTGTGTGTACATAGTCCAGCCACGGTCTATTGGCCATAACCCCCCGGTCTGTACGAGGTCCTGTGTGTACATAGTCCAGCCACAGTCTATTGGCCATAACTCCCCAGTCTGTACGAGGTCCTGTGTGTACATAGTCTAGCCACGGTCAATTGGCCATAACCCCCCAGTCTGTACGAGGTCCTGTGTGTACATAGTCTAGCCACGGTCTATTGGCCATAACCCCCGGTCTGTACGAGGTTCTGTGTGTACATAGTCCAGCCACGGTCTATTGGCCATAACCCCCCGGTCTGTACGAGGTCCTGTGTGTACATAGTCTAGCCACGGTCTATTGGCCATAACCCCCCGGTCTGTACGAGGTCCTGTGTGTACATAGTCCAGCCACGGTCTATTGGCCATAACCCCCCAGTTTGTACGAGGTCCTGTGTGTACATAGTCCAGCCACGGTCTATTGGCCATAACCCCCAGTCTGTACGAGGTCCTGTGTGTACATAGTCCAGTCACGGTCTATTGGCCATAACCCCCCGGTCTGTATGAGGTCCTGTGTGTACATAGTCCAGCCACGGTCGATTGGCCATAACCCCCCAGTCTGTACGAGGTCCTGTGTGTACATAGTTTAGACACGGTCTATTGGCCATAACCGCCCGGTCTGTATGAGGTCCTGTGTGTACATAGTCCAGCCACGGTCTATTGGCAATAACCCCCCGGTCTGTACCAGGTCCTGTGTGTACATAGTCTAGCCACGGTCTATTGGTCATAACCCCCCAGTCTGTACGAGGTCCTGTGTGTACATAGTCCAGTCACGGTCTATTGGCCATAACCCCCCGGTATGTACGAGGTCCTGTGTGTACATAGTCCAGCCACGGTCTATTGGCCATAACCCCCCGGTCTGTACGAGGTCCTGTGTGTACATAGTCCAGTCACGGTCTATTGGCCCTAACCCCCCGGTCTGTACGAGGTCCTGTGTGTACATAGTCTAGCCACGGTCTATTGGCCATAACCCCCCAGTATGAACGAGGTCCTGTGTTTACATAGTCCAGTCACGGTCTATTGGCCATAACCCCCCGGTCTGTACGAGGTCCTGTGTGTACATAGTCCAGCCACGGTCTATTGGCCATAACCCCCAGTATGTACGAGGTCATATGTGTACATAGTCCAGCCACGGTCTATTGGCCATAACCCCCCGGTTTATATGAGGTCCTGGGTGTACATAATCCAGCCACGGTCTATTGGCCATAACCCCCCGGTCTGTACGAGGTCCTGTGTGTACATAGTCCAGCCACGGTCTATTGGCCATAACCCCCCGGTCTGTACGAGGTCCTGTGTGTACATAGTCCAGTCACGGTCTATTGGCCATAACCCCCCGGTCTGTACGAGGTCCTGTGTGTACAGTCCAGCCACGGTCTATTGGCCATAACACCCCGGTCTGTACGAGGTCCAGTGTGTACATAGTCTAGCCACGGTCTATTGGCCATAAGCCCCAGTCTGTACGAGGTCCTGTGTGTACATAGTCCAGTCACGGTCTATTGGCCATAACCCCCCGTTCTGTACGAGGTCCTGTGTGTACATAGTCCAGCCACGGTCCATTGGCCATAACGCCCCAGTCTGTACGAGGTCCTGTGTGTACATAGTCCAGCCACGGTCTATTGGCCATAACCCCCCGGTCTGTACGAGGTCCTGTGTGTACATAGTCTAGCCACGGTCTATTGGCCATAACCCCCCAGTCTGTACGAGGTCCTGTGTGTACATAGTCTAGCCACGGTCTATTGGCCATAACGCCCCAGTCTGTATGCGGTCCTGTGTGAACATAGTCCAGCCACGGTCTATTGGCCATAACCCCCCGGTCTGTACGAGGTCCTGTGTGTACATAGTCCAGCCACAGTCTATTGGCCATAACCCCCCAGTATGTACCAGGTCCTGTGTGTACATAGTCTAGCCACGGTCTATTGGCTGTAACCCCCCAGTCTGTACGAGGTCCTGTGTGTACATAGTCTAGCCACGGTCCATTGGCCATAACCCCCCGGTCTGTACGAGGTCCTGTGTGTACATAGTCCAGCCACGGTCTATTGGCCATAACCCCCCAGTCCGTACCAGGTCCTGTGTGTACATAGTCCAGCCACGGTCTATTGGCTATAACCCCCCGCTCTGTACGAGGTCCTGTGTGTACATAGTCCAGCCACGGTCTATTGGCCATAACTCCCCAGTCTGTACGAGGTCCTGTGTGTACATAGTCTGTACGAGGTCCTGTGTGTACATAGTCCAGCCACAGTCAATTGGCCATAACCCCCCAGTCTGTACGAGGTCCTGTGTGTACATAGTCCAGCCACGGTCTATTGGCCATAACCCACCAGTCTGTACCAGGTCCTGTGTGTACATAGTCCAGTCACGGTCTATTTGCCATAACCCTCCAGTCTGCATGAGGTCCTGTGGATACATAGTCCAGCCACGGTCTATTGGCCATAACCCCCCAGTCTGCATGAGGTCCTGGGTGTACATAGTCCAGCCACGGTCTATTGGCCATAACTCCCCAGTCTGTACGAGGTCCTGTGTGTACATAGTCTAGCCACGGTCTATTGGCCATAACCCCCCGGTCTGTACGAGGTCCTGTGTGTACATAGTCTAGCCACGGTCTATTGGCCATAACCCCCTGGTCTGTACCAGGTCCTGTGTGTACATAGTCCAGTCACGGTCTATTTGCCATAACCCTCCAGTCTGCATGAGGTCCTGTGGATACATAGTCCAGTCACGGTCTATTGGCCATAACCCCCCGGTATGTACGAGGTCCTGTGTGTACATAGTCCAGCCACGGTCTATTGGCCATAACCCCCCGGTCTGTACGAGGTCCTGTGTGTACATAGTCCAGTCACGGTCTATTGGCCATAAGCCCCCGGTCTGTACGAGGTCCTGTGTGTACATAGTCTAGCCACGGTCTATTGGCCATAACCCCCCAGTATGAACGAGGTCCTGTGTTTACATAGTCCAGTCACGGTCTATTGGCCATAACCCCCCGGTCTGTACGAGGTCCTGTGTGTACATAGTCCAGCCACGGTCTATTGGCCATAACCCCCAGTATGTACGAGGTCATATGTGTACATAATCCAGCCACGGTCTATTGGCCATAACCCCCCGGTTTGTATGAGGTCCTGGGTGTACATAATCCAGCCACGGTCTATTGGCCATAACCCCCCGGTCCGTACGAGGTCCTGTGTGTACATAGTCCAGCCACGGTCTATTGGCCATAATCCCCCGGTCTGTACGAGGTCCTGTGTGAACATAGTCCAGTCACGGTCTATTGGCCATAACCCCCCGGTCTGTACGAGGTCCTGTGTGTACATAGTCTAGCCACGGTCTATTGGCCATAAGCCCCAGTCTGTACGAGGTCCTGTGTGTACATAGTCCAGTCACGGTCTATTGGCCATAACCCCCCGTTCTGTACGAGGTCCTGTGTGTACATAGTCCAGCCACGGTCCATTGGCCATAACCCCCCAGTCTGTACGAGGTCCTGTGTGTACATAGTCTAGCCACGGTCTATTGGCCATAACCCCCCGGTCTGTACGAGGTCCTGTGTGTACATTGTCCAGCCACGGTCTATTGGCAATAACCCCCCGGTCTGTACGAGGTCCTGTGTGTACATAGTCCAGTCACGGTCTATTGGCCATAACGCCCCAGTCTGTACGAGGTCCTGTGTGTACATAGTCCAGCCACGGTCTATTGGCCATAACCCCCCGGTCTGTACGAGGTCCTGTGTGTACATAGTCTAGCCACGGTCTATTGGCCATAACCCCCCAGTCTGTACGAGTTCCTGTGTGTACATAGTCTAGCCACGGTCTATTGGCCATAACGCCCCAGTCTGTATGCGGTCCTATGTGAACATAGTCCAGCCACGGTCTATTGGCCATAACACCCCGGTCTGTACGAGGTCCTGTGTGTACATAGTCCAGCCACAGTCTATTGGCCATAACCCCCCAGTATGTACCAGGTCCTGTGTGTACATAGTCTAGCCACGGTCTATTGGCTATAACCCCCCAGTCTGTACGAGGTCCTGTGTGTACATAGTCTAGCCACGGTCCATTGGCCATAACCCCCCGGTCTGTACGAGGTCCTGTGTGTACATAGTCCAGCCACGGTCTATTGGCCATAACCCCCCAGTCCGTACCAGGTCCTGTGTGTACATAGTCCAGCCACGGTCTATTGGCTATAACCCCCCGCTCTGTACGAGGTCCTGTGTGTACATAGTCCAGCCACGGTCTATTTGCCATAACTCCCCAGTCTGTACGAGGTCCTGTGTGTACATAGTCCAGCCACAGTCAATTGGCCATAACCCCCCAGTATGTACCAGGTCCTGTGTGTACATAGTCCAGTCACGGTCTATTGGCCATAACCCCCCAGTCTGTACGAGGTCCTGTGTGTACATAGTCCAGCCACGGTCTATTGGCCATAACCCACCAGTCTGTACCAGGTCCTGTGTGTACATAGTCCAGCCACGGTCTATTGGCTATAACCCCCCAGTCTGTACGAGGTCCTGTGTGTACATAGTCTAGCCACGGTCCATTGGCCATAACCCCCCGGTCTGTACGAGGTCCTGTGTGTACATAGTCCAGCCACGGTCTATTGGCCATAACCCCCCAGTCCGTACCAGGTCCTGTGTGTACATAGTCCAGCCACGGTCTATTGGCTATAACCCCCCGCTCTGTACGAGGTCCTGTGTGTACATAGTCCAGCCACGGTCTATTTGCCATAACTCCCCAGTCTGTACGAGGTCCTGTGTGTACATAGTCCAGCCACAGTCAATTGGCCATAACCCCCCAGTATGTACCAGGTCCTGTGTGTACATAGTCCAGTCACGGTCTATTGGCCATAACCCCCCAGTCTGTACGAGGTCCTGTGTGTACATAGTCCAGCCACGGTCTATTGGCCATAACCCACCAGTCTGTACCAGGTCCTGTGTGTACATAGTCCAGCCACGGTCTATTGGCTATAACCCCCCAGTCTGTACGAGGTCCTGTGTGTACATAGTCTAGCCACGGTCTATTGGCTATAACCCCCCGGTCTGTACGAGGTCCTGTGTGTACATAGTCTAGCCACGGTCTATTGGCCATAACCCCCCGGTCTTTATGAGGTCCTGTGTGTACATAGTCCAGCCACGGTCTATTGGCCATAACCCCCCGGTCTGTACGAGGTCCTGTGTGTACATAGTCCAGCCACGGTCTATTGGCCATAACCCCCCAGTCTGTACGAGGTCCTGTGTGTACATAGTCCAGTCACGGTCTATTGGCCATAACCCCCCGGTCTGTACGAGGTCCTGTGTGTACATAGTCCAGCCACGGTCTATTGGCCATAACCTCCCAGTCTGTACGAGGTCCTGTGTGTACATAGTCCAGTCACGGTCTATTGGCCATAACCCCCCGGTCTGTACGAGGTTCTGTGTGTACATAGTCCAGCCACGGTCTATTGGCCATAACCCCCGGTCTGTACGAGGTCCTGTGTGTACATAGTCTAGCCACGGTCTATTGGCCATAACCCCCCGGTCTGTACGAGGTCCTGTGTGTACATAGTCTAGCCACGGTCTATTGGCCATAACCCCCGGTCTGTACGAGGTCCTGTGTGTACATAGTCTAGCCACGGTCTATTGGCCATAACCCCCGGTCTGTACGAGGTCCTGTGTGTACATAGTCTAGCCACGGTCTATTGGCTATAACCCCCCGGTCTGTACGAGGTCCTGTGTGTACATAGTCTAGCCACGGTCTATTGGCCATAACCCCCCGGTCTGTACGAGGTCCTGTGTGTACATAGTCCAGCCACGGTCTATTGGCCATAACCCCCCGGTCTGTACGAGGTCCTGTGTGTACATAGTCCAGCCACGGTCTATTGGCCATAACCCCCCAGTCTGTACGAGGTACTGTGTGTACATAGTCCAGTCACGGTCTATTGGCCATAACCCCCCGGTCTGTACGAGGTCCTGTGTGTACATAGTCCAGCCACGGTCTATTGGCCATAACCCCCCAGTCTGTACGAGGTCCTGTGTGTACATAGTCCAGTCACGGTCTATTGGCCATAACCCCCCGGTCTGTACGAGGTTCTGTGTGTACATAGTCCAGCCACGGTCTATTGGCCATAACCCCCGGTCTGTACGAGGTCCTGTGTGTACATAGTCTAGCCACGGTCTATTGGCCATAACCCCCCGGTCTGTACGAGGTCCTGTGTGTACATAGTCTAGCCACGGTCTATTGGCCATAACCCCCGGTCTGTACGAGGTCCTGTGTGTACATAGTCTAGCCACGGTCTATTGGCCATAACCCCCGGTCTGTACGAGGTCCTGTGTGTACATAGTCTAGCCACGGTCTATTGGCCATAAACCCCCGGTCTGTACGAGGTCCTGTGTGTACATAGTCCAGTCACGGTCTATTGGCCATAACCCCCAGTCTGTACGAGGTCCTGTGTGTACATAGTCCAGTCACGGTCTATTGGCCATAACCCCCAGTCTGTACGAGGTCCTGTGTGTACATAGTCTAGCCACGGTCCATTGGCCATAACCCCCCGGTCTGTATGAGGTCCTGTGTGTACATAGTCCAGCCACGGTCTATTGGCCATAACCCCCCAGTCTGTACGAGGTCCTGTGTGTACATAGTCTAGCCACGGTCTATTGGCCATAACCCCCAGTCTGTACGAGGTCCTGTGTGTACATAGTCCAGCCACGGTCTATTGGCCATAATCCCCTAGTCTGTACCGGGTTCTGTGTGTACAAAGTATATACACGGTCTATTGGCCATAACCCCCCAGTCTGTACGAGGTCCTGTGTGTACATAGCCCAGCCACGGTCTATTTGCCATAATCCCCCAGTCTGTGTGAGGTCCTGTGTGTACATAGTCCAGCCACGGTCTATTGGCCATAACCCCCCGGTCTGTACGAGGTCCTGTGTGTACATAGTCTAGCCACGGTCTATTGGTCATAACCCCCTGGTCTGTATGAGGTCCTGTGTGTACATAGTCCAGCCACGGTCTATTGGTCATAACCCCCCGGTCTGTACGAGGTCCTGTGTGTACAGTGGAGCCACGGTCTCTTGGCCATAACCCCCCAGTCTGTATGAGGTCCTGTGTGTACATAGTCCAGCCACGGTCTATTGGCCATAACCCTCCAGTCTGTACGAGGTCCTGTGTGTACATAGTCCAGCCACGGTCTATTGGCCATAACCCCCCAGTCTGTATGAGGTCCTGTGTGTACATAGTCCAGCCACGGTCTATTGGCCATAAACCCCCGGTCTGTACGAGGTCCTGTGTGTACATAGTCCAGCCACGGTCTATTGGCCATAACCCCCCGGTCTGTATGAGGTCCTGTGTGTACATAGTCCAGCCACGGTCTATTGGCCATAACCCCCCAGTCTGTACGATGTCCTGTGTGTACATAGTCCAGCCACGGTCTATTGGCCATAACCCCACGGTCTGTATGAGGTCCTGTGTGTACATAGTCCAGCCACGGTCTATTGGCCATAACCCCCCGGTCTGTACGAGGTCCTATGTGTACATAGTCCAGCCACGGTTTATTGGCCATAACCCCCCGGTCTGTATGAGGTCCTGTGTGTACATAGTCCAGCCACGGTCTATTGGCCATAACCCCCCGGTCTGTACGAGGTCCTGTGTGTACATAGTCCAGCCACGGTCTATTGGCCATAACCCCCCGGTCTGTACGAGGTCCTGTGTGTACATAGTCCAGCCACGGTCTATTGGCCATAACCCCCCGGTCTGTATGAGTTCCTGTGTGTACATAGTCCAGCCACGGTCTATTGGCCATAACCCCCCGGTCTGTATGAGGTCCTGTGTGTACATAGTCCAGCCACGGTCTATTGGCCATAACCCCCCGGTCTGTACGAGGTCCTGTGTGTACATAGTCCAGTCACTGTCTATTGGCCATAACCCCCTGGTCTGCAGGAGGTCCTGTGTGTACATAGTCCAGCCATGGTCTATTGGCCATAAACCCCCGGTCTGTACGAGGTCCTGTGTGTACATAGTCCAGTCACTGTCTATTGGCCATAACCCCCTGGTCTGCAGGAGGTCCTGTGTGTACATAGTCCAGCCATGGTCTATTGGCCATAACCCCCCGGTCTGTACGAGGTCCTGTGTGTACATAGTCCAGCCACGGTCTATTGGCTATAACCCCCCAGTCTGTATGACGTCCTGTGTGGACATAGTCCAGCCACAGTCTATTGGCCATAACCCCCCGGTCTGTATGAGGTCCTGTATGTACATAATCTAGCCACGATCTATTGGCCATAACCCCCCGGTCTGTACGAGGTCCTGTGTGTACATAGTACAGCCACGGTCTATTGGCAATAACCCCCCAGTCTGTACGAGGTCCTGTGTGTACATAGTCCAGCCACAGTCTATTGGCCATAACCCCCCGGTCTGTACGAGGTCCTGTGTGTACATAGTCCAGCCACGGTCTATTGGCCATAACCCCCCAGTCTGTACGAGGTCCTGTGTGTACATAGTCTAGCCACGGTCTATTGGCCATAACCCCCAGTCTGTACGAGGTCCTGTGTGTACATAGTCCAGCCACGGTCTATTGGCCATAATCCCCTAGTCTGTACCGGGTTCTGTGTGTACAAAGTATATACACGGTCTATTGGCCATAACCCCCCAGTCTGTACGAGGTCCTGTGTGTACATAGTCCAGCCACGGTCTATTTGCCATAATCCCCCAGTCTGTGTGAGGTCCTGTGTGTACATAGTCCAGCCACGGTCTATTGGCCATAACCCCCCGGTCTGTACGAGGTCCTGTGTGTACATAGTCTAGCCACGGTCTATTGGTCATAACCCCGTGGTCTGTATGAGGTCCTGTGTGTACATAGTCCAGCCACGGTCTATTGGTCATAACCCTCCGGGCTGTACGAGGTCCTGTGTGTACAGTCCAGCCACGGTCTCTTGGCCATAACCCCCCAGTCTGTATGAGGTCCTGTGTGTACATAGTCCAGCCACGGTCTATTGGCCATAACCCTCCAGTCTGTACGAGGTCCTGGGTGTACATAGTCCAGCCACGGTCTATTGGCCATAACCCCCCAGTCTGTATGAGGTCCTGTGTGTACATAGTCCAGCCACGGTCTATTGGCCATAACCCCCCGGTCTGTACGAGGTCCTGTGTGTACATAGTCCAGCCACGGTCTATTGGCCATAACCCCCCGGTCTGTATGAGGTCCTGTGTGTACATAGTCCAGCCACGGTCTATTGGCCATAACCCACCAGTCTGTACCAGGTCCTGTGTGTACATAGTCCAGTCACGGTCTATTTGCCATAACCCTCCAGTCTGCATGAGGTCCTGTGGATACATAGTCCAGCCACGGTCTATTGGCCATAACCCCCCAGTCTGCATGAGGTCCTGGGTGTACATAGTCCAGCCACGGTCTATTGGCCATAACCCCCCGGTCTGTACGAGGTCCTGTGTGTACATAGTCTAGCCACGGTCTATTGGCCATAACCCCCTGGTCTGTACCAGGTCCTGTGTGTACATAGTCCAGTCACGGTCTATTTGCCATAACCCTCCAGTCTGCATGAGGTCCTGTGGATACATAGTCCAGCCACGGTCTATTGGCCATAACCCCCCAGTCTGCATGAGGTCCTGGGTGTACATAGTCCAGCCACGGTCTATTGGCCATAACTCCCCAGTCTGTACGAGGTCCTGTGTGTACATAGTCTAGCCACGGTCTATTGGCCATAACCCCCCAGTCTGTACGAGGTCCTGTGTGTACATAGTCTAGCCACGGTCTATTGGCCATAACCCCCGGTCTGTACGAGGTTCTGTGTGTACATAGTCCAGCCACGGTCTATTGGCCATAACCCCCCGGTCTGTACGAGGTCCTGTGTGTACATAGTCTAGCCACGGTCTATTGGCCATAACCCCCCGGTCTGTACGAGGTCCTGTGTGTACATAGTCCAGCCACGGTCTATTGGCCATAACCCCCCAGTTTGTACGAGGTCCTGTGTGTACATAGTCCAGCCACGGTCTATTGGCCATAACCCCCAGTCTGTACGAGGTCCTGTGTGTACATAGTCCAGTCACGGTCTATTGGCCATAACCCCCCGGTCTGTATGAGGTCCTGTGTGTACATAGTCCAGCCACGGTCTATTGGCCATAACCCCCCAGTCTGTACGAGGTCCTGTGTGTACATAGTTTAGACACGGTCTATTGGCCATAACCCCCCGGTCTGTATGAGGTCCTGTGTGTACATAGTCCAGCCACGGTCTATTGGCAAGAACCCCCCGGTCTGTACCAGGTCCTGTGTGTACATAGTCTAGCCACGGTCCATTGGTCATAACCCCCCAGTCTGTACGAGGTCCTGTGTGTACATAGTCCAGTCACGGTCTATTGGCCATAACCCCCCGGTATGTACGAGGTCATGTGTGTACATAGTCCAGCCACGGTCTATTGGCCATAACCCCCCGGTCTGTACGAGGTCCTGTGTGTACATAGTCCAGTCACGGTCTATTGGCCATAACCCCCCGGTCTGTACGAGGTCCTGTGTGTACATAGTCTAGCCACGGTCTATTGGCCATAACCCCCCAGTATGAACGAGGTCCTGTGTTTACATAGTCCAGTCACGGTCTATTGGCCATAACCCCCCGGTCTGTACGAGGTCCTGTGTGTACATAGTCCAGCCACGGTCTATTGGCCATAACCCCCAGTATGTACGAGGTCATATGTGTACATAGTCCAGCCACGGTCTATTGGCCATAACCCCCCGGTTTGTATGAGGTCCTGGGTGTACATAATCCAGCCACGGTCTATTGGCCATAACCCCCCGGTCTGTACGAGGTCCTGTGTGTACATAGTCCAGCCACGGTCTATTGGCCATAACCCCCCGGTCTGTACGAGGTCCTGTGTGTACATAGTCCAGTCACGGTCTATTGGCCATAACCCCCCGGTCTGTACGAGGTCCTGTGTGTACAGTCCAGCCACGGTCTATTGGCCATAACACCCCGGTCTGTACGAGGTCCTGTGTGTACATAGTCTAGCCACGGTCTATTGGCCATAAGCCCCAGTCTGTACGAGGTCCTGTGTGTACATAGTCCAGTCACGGTCTATTGGCCATAACCCCCCGTTCTGTACGAGGTCCTGTGTGTACATAGTCCAGCCACGGTCTATTGGCCATAACCCCCCGGTCTGTACGAGGTCCTGTGTGTACATAGTCTAGCCACGGTCTATTGGCCATAACCCCCCGGTCTGTACGAGGTCCTGTGTGTACATTGTCCAGCCACGGTCTATTGGCAATAACCCCCCGGTCTGTACGAGGTCCTGTGTGTACATATTCTAGCCACGGTCTATTGGCCATAACCCCCCGGTCTGTACGAGGTCCTGTGTGTACATAGTCCAGTCACGGTCTATTTGCCATAATCCCCCAGTCTGTATGAGGTCCTGTGTGTACACAGTCTAGCCACGGTCTATTGGCCATAACCCCCCGGTCTGTACGAGGTCCTGTGTGTACATAGTCCAGCCACGGTCTATTGGCCATAACCCCCCAGTATGTACGAGGTCCTGTGTGTACATAGTCCAGCCACGGTCTATTGGCCATAACGCCCCAGTCTGTACGAGGTCCTGTGTGTACATAGTCCAGCCACGGTCTATTGGCCATAACCCCCCGGTCTGTACGAGGTCCTGTGTGTACATAGTCCAGCCACGGTCTATTGGCCATAACCCCCCAGTATGTACGAGGTCCTGTGTGTACATAGTCCAGCCACGGTCTATTGGCCATAACGCCCCAGTCTGTACGAGGTCCTGTGTTTACATAGTCCAGCCACGGTCTATTGGCCATAACCCCCCGGTCTGTACGAGGTCCTGTGTGTACATAGTCTAGCCACGGTCTATTGGCCATAACCCCCCAGTCTGTACGAGGTCCTGTGTGTACATAGTCTAGCCACGGTCTATTGGCCATAACGCCCCAGTCTGTATGCGGTCCTGTGTGAACATAGTCCAGCCACGGTCTATTGGCCATAACCCCCCGGTCTGTACGAGGTCCTGTGTGTACATAGTCCAGCCACAGTCTATTGGCCATAACCCCCCAGTATGTACCAGGTCCTGTGTGTACATAGTCTAGCCACGGTCTATTGGCTATAACCCCCCAGTCTGTACGAGGTCCTGTGTGTACATAGTCTAGCCACGGTCCATTGGCCATAACCCCCCGGTCTGTACGAGGTCCTGTGTGTACATAGTCCAGCCACGGTCTATTGGCCATAACCCCCCAGTCCGTACCAGGTCCTGTGTGTACATAGTCCAGCCACGGTCTATTGGCTATAACCCCCCGCTCTGTACGAGGTCCTGTGTGTACATAGTCCAGCCACGGTCTATTTGCCATAACTCCCCAGTCTGTACGAGGTCCTGTGTGTACATAGTCTGTACGAGGTCCTGTGTGTACATAGTCCAGCCACAGTCAATTGGCCATAACCCCCCAGTATGTACCAGGTCCTGTGTGTACATAGTCCAGTCACGGTCTATTGGCCATAACCCCCCAGTCTGTACGAGGTCCTGTGTGTACATAGTCCAGCCACGGTCTATTGGCCATAACCCACCAGTCTGTACCAGGTCCTGTGTGTACATAGTCCAGCCACGGTCTATTGGCTATAACCCACCAGTCTGTACCAGGTCCTGTGTGTACATAGTCCAGCCACGGTCTATTGGCTATAACCCCCCAGTCTGTACGAGGTCCTGTGTGTACATAGTCTAGCCACGGTCTATTGGCCATAACCCCCCGGTCTTTATGAGGTCCTGTGTGTACATAGTCCAGCCACGGTCTATTGGCCATAACCCCCCGGTCTGTACGAGGTCCTGTGTGTACATAGTCCAGCCACGGTCTATTGGCCATAACCCCCCAGTCTGTACGAGGTCATGTGTGTACATAGTCCAGTCACGGTCTATTGGCCATAACCCCCCGGTCTGTACGAGGTCCTGTGTGTACATAGTCCAGCCACGGTCTATTGGCCATAACCCCCCAGTCTGTACGAGGTCCTGTGTGTACATAGTCCAGTCACGGTCTATTGGCCATAACCCCCCGGTCTGTACGAGGTTCTGTGTGTACATAGTCCAGCCACGGTCTATTGGCCATAACCCCCGGTCTGTACGAGGTCCTGTGTGTACATAGTCTAGCCACGGTCTATTGGCCATAACCCCCCGGTCTGTACGAGGTCCTGTGTGTACATAGTCTAGCCACGGTCTATTGGCCATAACCCCCGGTCTGTACGAGGTCCTGTGTGTACATAGTCTAGCCACGGTCTATTGGCCATAACCCCCGGTCTGTACGAGGTCCTGTGTGTACATAGTCTAGCCGCGGTCTATTGGCTATAACCCCCCGGTCTGTACGAGGTCCTGTGTGTACATAGTCTAGCCACGGTCTATTGGCCATAACCCCCCGGTCTGTATGAGGTCCTGTGTGTACATAGTCCAGCCACGGTCTATTGGCCATAACCCCCCAGTCTGTACGAGGTCCTGTGTGTACATAGTCTAGCCACGGTCCATTGGCCATAACCCCCCGGTCTTTACGAGGTCCTGTGTGTACATAGTCCAGCCACGGTCTATTGGCCATAACCCCCCAGTCTGTACGAGGTCCTGTGTGTACATAGTCCAGTCACGGTCTATTGGCCATAACCCCCCGGTCTGTACGAGGTCCTGTGTGTACATAGTCCAGCCACGGTCTATTGGCCATAACCCCCCAGTCTGTACGAGGTCATGTGTGTACATAGTCCAGTCACGGTCTATTGGCCATAACCCCCCGGTCTGTACGAGGTTCTGTGTGTACATAGTCCAGCCACGGTCTATTGGCCATAACCCCCGGTCTGTACGAGGTCCTGTGTGTACATAGTCTAGCCACGGTCTATTGGCCATAACCCCCCGGTCTGTACGAGGTCCTGTGTGTACATAATCTAGCCACGGTCTATTGGCCATAACCCCCGGTCTGTACGAGGTCCTGTGTGTACATAGTCTAGCCACGGTCTATTGGCCATAACCCCCGGTCTGTACGAGGTCCTGTGTGTACATAGTCTAGCCACGGTCTATTAGCCATAAACCCCCGGTCTGTACGAGGTCCTGTGTGTACATAGACCAGTCACGGTCTATTGGCCATAACCCCCAGTCTGTACGAGGTCCTGTGTGTACATAGTCCAGTCACGGTCTATTGGCCATAACCCCCAGTCTGTACGAGGTCCTGTGTGTACATAGTCTAGCCACGGTCTATTGGTCATAACCCCGTGGTCTGTATGAGGTCCTGTGTGTACATAGTCCAGTCACGGTCTATTGGCCATAACCCCCCAGTCTGTACGAGGTCCTGTGTGTACATAGTCTAGCCACGGTCTATTGGCCATAACCCCCAGTCTGTACGAGGTCCTGTGTGTACATAGTCCAGCCACGGTCTATTGGCCATAATCCCCTAGTCTGTACCGGGTTCTGTGTGTACAAAGTATATACACGGTCTATTGGCCATAACCCCCCAGTCTGTACGAGGTCCTGTGTGTACATAGTCCAGCCACGGTCTATTTGCCATAATCCCCCAGTCTGTGTGAGGTCCTGTGTGTACATAGTCCAGCCACGGTCTATTGGCCATAACCCCCCGGTGTGTTCGAGGTCCTGTGTGTACATAGTCTAGCCACGGTCTATTGGTCATAACCCCCTGGTCTGTATGAGGTCCTGTGTGTACATAGTCCAGCCACGGTCTATTGGTCATAACCCCCCGGTCTGTACGAGGTCCTGTGTGTACAGTCCAGCCACGGTCTCTTGGCCATAACCCCCCAGTCTGTATGAGGTCCTGTGTGTACATAGTCCAGCCACGGTCTATTGGCCATAACCCTCCAGTCTGTACGAGGTCCTGTGTGTACATAGTCCAGCCACGGTCTATTGGCCATAACCTCCCAGTCTGTATGAGGTCCTGTGTGTACATAGTCCAGCCACGGTCTATTGGCCATAAACCCCCGGTCTGTACGAGGTCCTGTGTGTACATAGTCCAGCCACGGTCTATTGGCCATAACCCCCCGGTCTGTATGAGGTCCTGTGTGTACATAGTCCAGCCACGGTCTATTGGCCATAACCCCCCGGTCTGTACGAGGTCCTGTGTGTACATAGTCCAGCCACGGTCTATTGGTCATAACCCCCCGGTCTGTATGAGGTCCTGTGTGTACATAGTCCAGCCACGGTCTATTGGCCATAACCCCCCGGTCTGTATGAGGTCCTGTGTGTACATAGTCCAGCCACGGTCTATTGGCCATAACCCCCCGGTCTGTATGAGGTCCTGTGTGTACATAGTCCAGCCACGGTCTATTGGCCATAACCCCCCGGTCTGTACGAGGTCCTGTGTGTACATAGTCCAGCCACGGTCTATTGGCCATAACCCCCCGGTCTGTACGAGGTCCTGTGTGTACATTGTCCAGCCACGGTCTATTGGCCATAACCCCCCGGTCTGTACGAGGTCCTATGTGTACATAGTCCAGCCACGGTCTATTGGCCATAACCCCCCGGTCTGTACGAGGTCCTATGTGTACATAGTCCAGCCACGGTCTATTGGCCATAACCCCCCAGTCTGTACGAGGTCCTGTGTGTACATAGTCCAGCCACGGTCTATTGGCCATAACCCCCCGGTCTGTACGAGGTCCTGTGTGTACATAGTCCAGCCACGGTCTATTGGCCATAACCCCCCGGTCTGTACGAGGTCCTGTGTGTACATAGTCCAGCCACGGTCTATTGGCCATAACCCCCCAGTATGTATGAGTTCCTGTGTGTACATAGTCCAGCCACGGTCTATTGGCCATAACCCCCCGGTCTGTATGAGGTCCTGTGTGTACATAGTCCAGCCACGGTCTATTGGCCATAACCCCCCGGTCTGTACGAGGTCCTGTGTGTACATAGTCCAGTCACTGTCTATTGGCCATAACCCCCTGGTCTGCAGGAGGTCCTGTGTGTACATAGTCCAGCCATGGTCTATTGGCCATAAACCCCCGGTCTGTACGAGGTCCTGTGTGTACATAGTCCAGTCACTGTCTATTGGCCATAACCCCCTGGTCTGCAGGAGGTCCTGTGTGTACATAGTCCAGCCATGGTCTATTGGCCATAACCCCCCGGTCTGTACGAGGTCCTGTGTGTACATAGTCCAGCCACGGTCTATTGGCTATAACCCCCCAGTCTGTATGAGGTCCTGTGTGGACATAGTCCAGCCACAGTCTATTGGCCATAACCCCCCGGTCTGTATGAGGTCCTGTATGTACATAATCTAGCCACGATCTATTGGCCATAACCCCCCGGTCTGTACGAGGTCCTGTGTGTACATAGTACAGCCACGGTCTATTGGCAATAACCCCCCAGTCTGTACGAGGTCCTGTGTGTACATAGTCCAGCCACAGTCTATTGGCCATAACCCCCCGGTCTGTACGAGGTCCTGTGTGTACATAGTCCAGCCACGGTCTATTGGCCATAACCCCCCAGTCTGTACGAGGTCCTGTGTGTACATAGTCTAGCCACGGTCTATTGGCCATAACCCCCAGTCTGTACGAGGTCCTGTGTGTACATAGTCCAGCCACGGTCTATTGGCCATAATCCCCTAGTCTGTACCGGGTTCTGTGTGTACAAAGTATATACACGGTCTATTGGCCATAACCCCCCAGTCTGTACGAGGTCCTGTGTGTACATAGTCCAGCCACGGTCTATTTGCCATAATCCCCCAGTCTGTGTGAGGTCCTGTGTGTACATAGTCCAGCCACGGTCTATTGGCCATAACCCCCGGTCTGTACGAGGTCCTGTGTGTACATAGTCTAGCCACGGTCTATTGGTCATAACCCCGTGGTCTGTATGAGGTCCTGTGTGTACATAGTCCAGCCGCGGTCTATTGGTCATAACCCTCCGGGCTGTACGAGGTCCTGTGTGTACAGTCCAGCCACGGTCTCTTGGCCATAACCCCCCAGTCTGTATGAGGTCCTGTGTGTACATAGTCCAGCCACGGTCTATTGGCCATAACCCTCCAGTCTGTACGAGGTCCTGTGTGTACATAGTCCAGCCACGGTCTATTGGCCATAACCCCCCAGTCTGTATGAGGTCCTGTGTGTACATAGTCCAGCCACGGTCTATTGGCCATAACCCCCCGGTCTGTACGAGGTCCTGTGTGTACATAGTCCAGCCACGGTCTATTGGCCATAACCCCCCGGTCTGTATGAGGTCCTGTGTGTACATAGTCCAGCCACGGTCTATTGGTCATAACCCCCCAGTCTGTACGAGGTCCTGTGTGTACATAGTCCAGCCACGGTCTATTGGCCATAACCCCCCAGTCTGTATGAGGTCCTGTGTGTACATAGTCCAGCCACGGTCTATTGGCCATAACCCCCGGTCTGTACGAGGTCCTGTGTGTACATAGTCCAGCCACGGTCTATTGGTCATAACCCCCCAGTCTGTACGAGGTCCTGTGTGTACATAGTCCAGCCACGGTCTATTGGCCATAACCCCCCAGTCTGTATGAGGTCCTGTGTGTACATAGTCCAGCCACGGTCTATTGGCCATAACCCCCGGTCTGTACGAGGTCCTGTGTGTACATAGTCCAGCCACGGTCTATTGGCCATAACCCCCCAGTCTGTACGAGGTCCTGTGTGTACATAGTCCAGCCACGGTCTATTGGCCATAACCCCCCGGTCTGTATGAGGTCCTGTGTGTACATAGTCCAGCCACAGTCTATTGGCCATAACCCCCCAGTCTGTATGAGGTCCTGTGTGTACATAGTCCAGCCACGGTCTATTGGCCATAACCCCCCGGTCTGTATGAGGTCCTGTGTGTACATAGTCCAGCCACGGTCTATTGGCCATAACCCCCCGGTCTGTACGAGGTCCTGTGTGTACATAGTCCAGCCACGGTCTATTGGCCATAACCCCCCGGTCTGTACGAGGTCCTGTGTGTACATAGTCCAGCCACGGTCTATTGGCCATAACCCCCCGGTCTGTACGAGGTCCTGTGTGTACATAGTCCAGCCACGGTCTATTGGCCATAACCCCCCGGTCTGTATGAGTTCCTGTGTGTACATAGTCCAGCCACGGTCTATTGGCCATAACCCCCCGGTCTGTATGAGGTCCTGTGTGTACATAGTCCAGCCACGGTCTATTGGCCATAACCCCCCGGTCTGTACGAGGTCCTGTGTGTACATAGTCCAGTCACTGTCTATTGGCCATAACCCCCTGGTCTGCAGGAGGTCCTGTGTGTACATAGTCCAGCCATGGTCTATTGGCCATAAACCCCCGGTCTGTACGAGGTCCTGTGTGCACATAGTCCAGTCACTGTCTATTGGCCATAACCCCCTGGTCTGCAGGAGGTCCTGTGTGTACATAGTCCAGCCATGGTCTATTGGCCATAACCCCCTGGTCTGTACGAGGTCCTGTGTGTACATAGTCCAGTCATGGTCCATTGGCCATAACCCCCCGGTCTGTACAAGGTCCTGTGTGTACATAGTCCAGCCACGGTCTATTGGCTATAACCCCCCAGTCTGTATGAGGTCCTGTGTGGACATAGTCCAGCCACAGTCTATTGGCCATAACCCCCCGGTCTGTATGAGGTCCTGTATGTACATAATCTAGCCACGATCTATTGGCCATAACCCCCCGGTGTGTATGAGGTCACAAGTTTACATAATCACAGTTTAGTTGGCTAAATAGACCCCAAAACAATCATTATTTCCGCACTGAAGAACAGCAGCAAACCGAGAATATGGCCAAAATCATTATTATTTCCGCACTTTAGAACAGCAGCATAGTGAGTCATTGCATTCGCTGGTTGACATTGATATCAGCTGCTTTCTTAGCTTTTATGCCTCCTGGGCTCCATGTCATTCTTAAACTGGTATTATTTGAGGTGTAGGCTCAGTTTGACTGCTGGATGATTGCGACTGTGGAAGTGTAGAGGGGAAGGGGGTGTAGACCTCATATGTGACTGGCATAGCCAACACAGACTTTTCCCTTCATCCCCAATGGCAGTCAAATCGTCCAGCAGGCAAAATGGGTGTAAACCTTATTTGATAGACTGGACACATATCGAAGCAGACTATGTTACTACTTATGGTAGTCACTTATAATGAAGCATCACTAAGTGTAAACAAATTATGAAGTTTACCAATAAGTTGAAAACATGTAGTTGACTTGATATCACAGGCAAGGTTAAGAGACTCCATTTGGCAGTCTGGGATGATTCAAACTTTGGAGGATTCAAGGACTGATTCTTACAACTTATTTATATTCTGACCTCTATTGCAATGATTTTGATAAGTAGGTCAATGGGTAGGTCCAAGTGTCCCAGAGCTCCTTTAAATTAATTATGGGATATCCGAAGAATTTTAATATTGCATAATCTGTTCACTATAGTCAGATAGTATATATATATTTATAACAAATCACTATACAGTCCATAATCCCTCGCAGCTTAATGAAATTCATCATTTGAAATTTTTATGTGACAAATGACGCAGGATGGTAAGGCCTATCAGAATCAGTCTTTAGTTTGGGTGGGAAAGAGCTTCATAAATAACATTTACCAGGCCTGTCTCTAACTTATCACATTGGCATGATATAGCCTTCCAGGCTGAAAGTGCCGTTAAGCCCCAATCAAATCAAATCTAATTTATCACTGGCTGCCGTTAAAGCCAGGTAGCATTTGCTGTCTGCGCGGTGTTGCAGCGCATGTTGGCGCGCCTGGCGCTGATGGAATAGATTTGTCCCGAAAAAGCCCTGACATTGCAAGTTAAGATAATAAATCAAAGTATTTTCTCTCCGCCAGGACAGTAAATTGCATAAGGAATTTTGCAAAGATGCACATTTTGTTGGATAGTTAAAAACTGTGCGCCCTATAGGCTATATGCGAAACTATGCGCTGCAACACCGCATAGATAGCAAATGCTGCCTGGCTCGAACAGCACACATGCTGCTTAGAGGTAGGCCTGGTAAAATTAACATAACTTAAGTGTTGAAAAGTATACAGCTAGCTATACATCTAGCCATGAATCCATGGCTATGGTTGAAGAATCATAGCCATGTAGCATTCTATACTATAGTGAGAAATCAACTTCACATGACAAATTGAATTGTCTAAGTACAGCTATCATAATTAGTTTCAACAATGTAAAAGTACTTTTCTACATATAATTACTGATGTATGAACTCTTCCAAAGTTGTTGAACTCTTCAAAAGGAGCCATAATTGCCTACTGGCATCAAAATGGACAACAACATGCCACCATTTTTTTTTACAGGAAGTTGATCACTGCACATGTGCAAGGAGGTCATCACATGATATTTTAAGCCATGCTAATTGGTTCATTGTTCAGGGACCCAGTCATTGGGTCAGTGAAAACACATGTTTTCATATGAATTTCTGGTGACAGACTTGACTATTTTTGCCTTTCAAGAAAGGTTACTTGTGTGATTAGTCATTATACTTGTCAAGAAGTAATAAGAAAAGAATTAAGGTTTGTTTCTGTTATAAAACTTTTGTTACAGCAAAGGAGAATCAGAGCTACACTTGCTCAAAGTCAAACAACCCTGAAATGGGGTTGTTCCAGACCAGAATTTTACTATGGAATGCGACTAGGCTGTGTTTCAGCCCACACAGCCTAGGATTCTGGGCTACTATACATCAGTACTCGCCTTTTGCATGTTATGCAGCGCAGAGCGAGCTAGAGTTACCTGAAACCCGGCCAAGGCCTGGAACCTCGAAACGGTCCTACGCAGAAAATCAAAATGCGGAAATATAGGCGGAAATGTGACTCCTCGGCATTTATAAATTATGAAGTTTTAGGCCTAGTAAGTTCAGGTCAATGAAATTGAAACTGAAAGTGTCAATGAGGATATGAGGAATTCGGCAGATTTGGGCTAAAGCTGTGAAGACTTCACATTCACTGAAGTGATGTCAGCTAAGTTAGACTTCATTTGTTTCTTGGTGACTTTTAAAACAAGGTAATGTCATTACCTTGTTATTAGTAATAAAGGAGCCTATTAGTTCGCTCCAGGAACTCCGAGTCACGAGGCCGATCTTTGAGGTCTGCAGTCTGCGGACAATCAGTGTATCTCTCGCGCCAGAGTCTGCCAGTTGCGCTCTGCCAGTTGCGATCTGCCAGTGCCCTCAACACACAGCGCCCCCTCAAACGCCATACCCTCCGCCCCCCCCCCCCCCCTCCACACACACACAGCGCCCCCTCACACGCCATACCCCCCTCCTCCACAAACACAGCGCCCCTTCACACGCCATACCCCCCTCCTCGACACACACAGCGCCCCCTCACACGCCATACCCCCCTCCTCCACACACAGCGCCCCCTCACACGCCATACCCCCCGACCCCCTCCACACACAGCGCCTCCTCAAACGCCTTCCTCCCCTCCTCCACACACACAGCGCCCCCTCACACGCCATACCCCCCTCCTCCACACACACAGCGCCCCCTCACACGCCATACCCCCCTCCTCCACACACACAGCGCCCCCTCACACGCCATACCCCCCTCCTCCACACACACAGCGCCCCCTCACACGCCATACCCCCCTCCTCCACACACACAGCGCCCCCTCACACGCCATACCCCCCTCCTCCACACACACAGCGCCCCCTCAAACGCCATACCCCCCGACCCCCTCCACACACAGCGCCCCCTCAAACGCCTTCCTCCCCTCCTCCACACACACAGCGCCCCCTCACACGTCATACCCCCCTCCTCCACACACACAGCGCCCCCTCACACGCCATACCCCCCTCCTCCACACACACAGCGCCCCCTCACACGCCATACCCCCCTCCTCCACACACACAGCGCCCCCTCACACGCCATACCCCCCTCCTCCACACACACAGCGCCCCCTCACACGCCATACCCCCCTCCTCCACACACACAGCGCCCCCTCACACGCCATACCCCCCTCCTCCACACACACAGCGCCCCCTCACACGCCATACCCCCCTCCTCCACACACACAGCGCCCCCTCACACGCCGTACCCCCCTCCTCCACACACACAGCGCCCCTTCACACGCCATACCCCCCTCCTCCACACACACAGCGCCCCTTCACACGCCATACCCCCCTCCTCCACACACACAGCGCCCCTTCACACGCTATACCCCCCTCCTCCACACACACAGCGCCCCCTCACACGCCATACCCCCCTCCTCCACACACACAGCGCCCCTTCACACGCTATACCCCCCTCCTCCACACACACAGCGCCCCCTCACACGCCATACCCCCCTCCTCCACACACACAGCGCCCCCTCACACGCCATACCCCCCTCCTCCACACACACAGCGCCCCCTCACACGCCATACCCCCCTCCTCCACACACACAGCGCCCCCTCACACGCCATACCCCCCTCCTCCACACACACAGCGCCCCCTCACACGCCATACCCCCCTCCTCCACACACACAGCGCCCCCTCACACGCCGTACCCCCCTCCTCCACACACACAGCGCCCCTTCACACGCCATACCCCCCTCCTCCACACACACAGCGCCCCTTCACACGCCATACCCCCCTCCTCCACACACACAGCGCCCCTTCACACGCTATACCCCCCTCCTCCACACACACAGCGCCCCCTCACACGCCATACCCCCCTCCTCCACACACACAGCGCCCCTTCACACGCTATACCCCCCTCCTCCACACACACAGCGCCCCCTCACACGCCATACCCCCCTCCTCCACACACACAGCGCCCCCTCACACGCCATACCCCCCTCCTCCACACACACAGCGCCCCCTCACACGCCATACCCCCCTCCTCCACACACACAGCGCCCCCTCACACGCCATACCCCCCTCCTCCACACACACAGCGCCCCCTCACACGCCATACCCCCCTCCTCCACACACACAGCGCCCCCTCACACGCCATACCCCCCTCCTCCACACACACAGCGCCCCCTCACACGCCATACCCCCCTCCTCCACACACACAGCGCCCCCTCACACGCCATACCCCCCTCCTCCACACACACAGCGCCCCCTCACACGCCATACCCCCCTCCTCCACACACACAGCGCCCCCTCACACGCCATACCCCCCTCCTCCACACACACAGCGCCCCCTCACACGCCATACCCCCCTCCTCCACACACACAGCGCCCCCTCACACGCCGTACCCCCCTCCTCCACACACACAGCGCCCCTTCACACGCCATACCCCCTTCCTCCACACACACAGCGCCCCTTCACACGCCATACCCCCCTCCTCCACACACACAGCGCCCCTTCACACGCTATACCCCCCTCCTCCACACACACAGCGCCCCCTCACACGCCATACCCCCCTCCTCCACACACACAGCGCCCCTTCACACGCTATACCCCCCTCCTCCACACACACAGCGCCCCCTCACACGCCATACCCCCCTCCTCCACACACACAGCGCCCCCTCACACGCCATACCCCCCTCCTCCACACACACAGCGCCCCCTCACACGCCATACCCCCCTCCTCCACACACACAGCGCCCCCTCACACGCCATACCCCCCTCCTCCACACACACACAGCGCCCTCTCAAACGACATATCCCCGTCCCCCTTCACAAACAGCGCCCCCTGACACGCCATACCCCCCCTCCTCCACACACACAGCGCCCCCTCAAACGCCACACCCCCCGCACCTCCACACACACACAGCGCCCCCTCAAACTCCATACCCCCGCCCCCCCTCCACACACACACACATTATTGGCCAGTGGCGGATCCAGCGGGGGGGGGGGCTACTGCGGCTATAGCCCCCTCCCCGGTCAAGCCGCAGAAGCCCCCCCACCGACAGGTTTAACCCCCGAGAATAAAGCAGCCTATCGCTGTCCACGAGCAGCAACCTACTGCTGGAGAAGGACCAGTGCCCCCCCCCCCCCCACCCCGCTTCCGCGGCCTATGCACTGTAATCTCGCAGCAGTAATCCCTAACCCCCCCCCCCCCTTGGACACCTGAACATACACTGTTTAAGTCGGCTTGGTCGAGCCCCCCCCCCCTCCCCCCCCCCCCTCGCAAGTTTTTCAGAGAGCACACTCCACACCCCCGGTCGGAAGTTTTCAGAGAGCAAGCCCCCCCTTGGCAAATTCCTAGATCCGCCCCTGCCCCCCCGACCCCTAAAGTCTGGATTCGCCCCTGTAGTATGCCCTGTAATCGCGAAATTCAAGCCTCCCCACCCTCTAAAGTCTGAATCCGCCACTGATTGGGGTCAGTTTTACATTGCCTTGGCCTACCATACGATTCCTTGGCCTACCGGCATATATCATGTGATTTATACATATACGACGTTTGATTTCGTCCGTACTTTTTCCAGCATATCTCTCCATAATCACTACCGATCGAGTTATGACCATTTATTCAAAGTCAACATGCGAATGGATGCACATTTAATTGAGGAGAGAATTATCAGGGAGGTACAATTGTTCAGGATGGAATTATCAGGAGGGCACATGCATTTATTCAGGGGGAGTTGTCCTGGGATGGGGGCGGGGGTGGGGGGAGATTTTTGAGCGGAGGATTGACCGGGGGGGTATAATTGTCTGGAGATGTGGGAGAAGTGTCCTGCCCCCTTGTTTTGGCCAAACTTTACGTGCCCCGCGGAAGACCCTGCTGGGGATAGGGGGGTGTGGGGAGGGGGAGGGTTGAGTCCTTTTTTTTTCGCCTTCAAAATCCGCTCGGGTATCTTTTTGCCATTAACTCACTCTACGTACATCGCATTTCGCATTCATGGTTTCTTCTTCATTCTTGTCCCGGCACACCCGAGAAAGTTGGCGCGGGCACTGCTGGGTGTTGCCCCATGTGACGTTGTTTGGTTGTGCGGAGCAACAACTGTCTCATATGGGACTATGCTGCGTGCATTTAGAGGCCAGAACTGAATTCCCAGACAGTCATAACAGTTACAAATATATGTAATGCTGATTAACATGTTAAATACCAGTTTATGAATATTTCAATTCTTGATGAACAATATCCACTCTATATTTTATCTTTATTTGATAGAAAAAGGTCCGCTCTCTCGTGCATTATTGGGCGCAATTACCCTCACCACCAGATTTGTCTGATAGCTAGTGCCTGCCGCCCTCCCCAGGAATTGCATGTTAGCTGACTAAAACCTTCCCCCGCTAGATCCTACACAAGTGGCAGAAAATGAGTATTTGGCATACGCCCATCGGTCACTGTCAAACGTACCGAGCGGCACATCATAACTGGCAGACTGCAGTGCGCGATTCCACTGCAATCTTTGCTCTGTTGTTGTTATTAATGTGATGTTGGATTTGGTCGAGAGGTCTATCATGTAAAAGAGGATTGATAAAATATAACTAGACCTTCTCCACGGGGAACAGGGGAACCACTCACAGGTACAGTGTGTGCACTTGTGTTTAGTTTTCGATCTCATCTCTATTTTCGCTCAAGGTCAACTCTATTTCATTGGGCGATGTAGGGATGTTAGCTAGGATGTGGACTGATCTGATGAATTTGCAAGTAGCGCGTGGGGTCTTCAATCTTTGTACGTAGCTTTTCATAAATGTATACTGGACATGAATATGTGAACGATATGTGCCGTCTCCATCACATTTTTGTGGAATCCAGAAATGTTTGTCACCACCCCCTGCTTTCGGACGACAGGCCGTGATCGTTAATCCATGGCCCTCCGGTCCGCCCTGCGGCCGGGGGGCCATGTTACAGGGCAATAGGGATGTGGTCGCGATCTACACGGCCCGGGCACTCAGTTCATGAGATGGAAGTCCTACGGCCTGTATATACCTTATATATAACAAGTTGTTATATATAGGGTCAGGGCTCGATATTAACACTTGTCCGCTTGTCCGGGATAAGTGATTTTACCTGTCGGACAGGTGAAAACTTCTCTGTACTTACCCGACAGGACAAGTGATTACCGGACAATCAAACTTTCAAAACCAGATTTTTTGTTGTCGGCTTCAGCTGGTTCATTATCAATTAATACTCAGTTTCATTTATTGATCTGTAAATGTTATAGTTGCAAATGAATTCTTATGATGCAGCAATTACGCATTATTGATATCCGCGTAGACAGATGATAAAAATCGATGCATTACACGGCTGTGAATAAAACGTGGAATACCGCAGAATAGTACCAACCACTTTTCTGTGGCAGTGACAGGGGTATGTATATATATATAATAGATATAATCATTAACACTTATTTGTTTGTTAGCAGTAAACGAAAATCCAATACAATTAGTATCCATTTGACCGAGGTATGTTCACTTCTGTCAAGGGCTGTTATTCAAATGACTCTTATCTCGGTAGCGCCATTGCGGAAATCTCGTTTGCACCCCAAAATCTTGTGCCCGTGGCCACCAGCCGGGGTGTGAGGTGTCGGGGTGAGGGAGGGGAGATTACCTGCATCGCTGACAGGTGGTGAAGCCTGGGATGGCGGCAGAGGGTGGGGGTTTGGGGGGTCTGATTAAGTGCTGGTGGGTTAGGGGGAAGGGTGAAAATATGACATGATGCAGCGACGCAGCAAGAATAACGGCGCATTGGCTAATTGCCGTCTCCACTTACTGACGATATGTCAAGTTTCACATCAAAATTTTTTCATGTAATATTGCAATCTCTAGTTTCTAGTAGGTCACGTCCCCAGGCTACAGGTCGCTGGTGTGCCACAGGCTGTCATAATATGTCTAGCCATATAGGTCACGTCCCCAGGCTACAGGTCGCTGGTGTGCCACAGGCTGTCATAACATGTCTAGCCATATAAGTCACGTCCCCAGACTACAGGTCGCTGGTGTGCCACAGGCTGTCTGCCTGCCATAACATGTCTAGCCATATAGGTCACGTCCCCAGGCTACAGGTCGCTGGTGTGCCACAGGTCGCTGGTGTTCCTGTCATAACATGTCTAGCCATATAGGTCCCGTCTCCAGGCTACAGGTCGCTGGTGTACCACAGGCTGTCATAACATGTCAAGCCATAGAAGTCACGTCCCCAGGCTACAGGTCGCTAGTGTACCACAGGCTCTCTGCCTGTCATAACATGTCTAGCCCTATAAGTCACGTCCCCAGGCTACAGGTCGCTGGTGTGCCACAGGCTGTCATAACATGTCTAGCCATATAAGTCACGTCCCCAGGCTACAGGTCGCTGGTATGCCACAGGCTGTCATAACATGTCTAGCCTTACGTCATGTCCCCAGGCTACAGGTCACTAGTGTACCACAGGCTCTCTGCCTGTCATAACATGTCTAGTCGTATTGGTCCCATCTCCAGGCTACAGGTCGCTAGTGTACCACAGGCTCTCTGCCTGTCATAACATGTCTAGTCGTATAGGTCCCATCCCCAGGCTACAGGTCGCTTGTGTACCACAGGCTCTCTGCTTGTCATAACATGTCAAGCCATAGAAGTCACGTCCCCAGGCTACAGGTCGCTGGTGTGCCACAGGCTGTCATAACATGTCTAGCCATATAAGTCACGTCCCCAGGCTACAGGTCCCTAGTGTACCACAGGCTCTCTGCCTGTCATAACATGTCTAGCCATATAAGTCACGTCCCCAGGCTACAGGTCGCTAGTGTACCACAGGCTCTCTGCCTGTCATAACATGTCTAGCGATATGTCACATCCCCAACATACAGGTCGCTGGTGTGCCACAGGCTGTCATAACATGTCTAGCCCTATAAGTCACGTCCCCAGGCTACAGGTCGCTAGTGTACCACTGGCTGTCATAACATGTCTAGCCATAGAAGTCACGACCCCAGGCTACAGGTCGCTGGTGTGCCACAGGCTGTCATAACATTGATAGCCTTATGTCATGTCCCCAGGTTACATGTCACTAGTGTACCACTGGCTCTCATAACATGTCTAGCCATATAAGTCAAGTCCCCAGGCTACAGGTCGCTGGTGTGCCACAGGCTGTCATAACATGTCACGCCATATAAGTCACGTCCCCAGATTACATGTCACTAGTGTACCACAGGCTGTCATAACATGTCTAGCCATATAGGTCACGTCCCCAGGCTACAGGTCGCTAGTGTACCACAGGCTCTCTGCCTGTCATAACATGTCTGGCCATATAAGTCAAGTCCCCAGGCTACAGGTCGAAAGTGTACCACAGGCTGTCATAACATGTCTAGCCATGTAACATGTCTAGTCATATAGGTCACGTCCCCAGGCTACAGATTGCTGGTGTACCACAGACTGTCATAGCATGTCTAGCCATATAGGTCACGTCCCCAGGCCACAGGTCGCTGGTGTACCACAGACTGTCATAACATGTCTAGCCATGTAACATGTCTAGCCATATAGGTCACGTCCCCAGGCCACAGGTCGCTGGTGTACCACAGACTGTCATAATATGTCTAGCCATTTAAGTCACGTCCCCAGGCTACAGGTCGCTAGTGTACCACAGACTGTCATAGCATGTCTAGCCATATAGGTCACGTCCCCAGGCTACAGGTCGCTGGTGTGCCACAGGCTCTCTGCCTGTCATAACATGTCTAGCCATGTAAGTCAAGTCCCCAGGCTACAGGTCGCTAGTGTACCACAGGCTGTCATAACATGTCTAGCCATATATGTCACGTCAATAGGCTACAGGTCGCTAGTGCACCACAGGCTGTCATAACATGTCTAACCATATAAGTCATTGCCATAGACTACAGGTCGCTAGTGTATCACAGTCTCTCTGCCTGTGTCTAGCCATATAAATCAAGTCCTCATGCTACAGGTCGCTAGTGTACCACAGGCTTTCTGCCTGTCATAACATGTCTAGTCGTATAGGTCACGTCCCCTGGCTACAGGTCGCTAGTGTACCACGGGCTCTCTGCCTGTCATAACATGTCTAGTCGTATAGGTCACGTCCCCTGGCTACAGGTCGCTAGTGTACCACAGGCTGTCATAACATGTTTAGCCATATAAGTCACGACCCCAGGCTACAGGTCGCTAGTGTACCACAGGCTCTCTGCCTGTCATAACATGTCTAGCCATATGTCACGTCCCCAGGCTACAGGTCGCTAGTGTACCACAGGCTCTCTGCCTGTCATAACATGTCAAGCCATAGAAGTCACGTCCCTAGGCTACAGGTCGCTAGTGTACCACAGGCTGTCATAACATGTCTAGCCATATAAGTTACGTCCCCAGGCTACGGGTCGCTAGTGTACCACATACTGTCATCACATGTCTAGCCAAATAGGTCACGTCCCCAGGCTACAGGTCGCTAGTGTACCACAGACTGTTGTAACATGTCTAGCCATATAAGTCACGTCCCCAGGCTACAGGTCGCTAGTGTACCACAGGCTGTCATAACATGTCTAGCCATATAAGTCACGTCCCCAGGGTACGGGTCGCTAGTGTACCACAGGCTCTCTGCATGTCATAACATGTCAAGCCATAGAAGTCACGTCCCCAGGCTACAGGTCGCTAGTGTACCACAGGCTCTCTGCATGTCATAACATGTCAAGCCATAGAAGTCACGTCCCCAGGCTACAGGTCGCTAGTGTACCACAGACTGTCATAGCATGTCTAGCCATATAGGTCACGTCCCCAGGCTACAGGTCGCTGGTGTGCCACAGGCTCTCTGCCTGTCATAACATGTCTAGCCATGTAAGTCAAGTCCCCAGGCTACAGGTCGCTAGTGTACCACAGGCTGTCATAACATGTCTAACCATATAAGTCATTGCCATAGACTACAGGTCGCTAGTGTATCACAGTCTCTCTGCCTGTGTCTAGCCATATAAATCAAGTCCTCATGCTACAGGTCGCTAGTGTACCACAGGCTTTCTGCCTGTCATAACATGTCTAGTCGTATAGGTCACGTCCCCTGGCTACAGGTCGCTAGTGTACCACGGGCTCTCTGCCTGTCATAACATGTCTAGTCGTATAGGTCACGGCCCCTGGCTACAGGTCGCTAGTGTACCACAGGCTGTCATAACATGTTTAGCCATATAAGTCACGACCCCAGGCTACAGGTCGCTAGTGTACCACAGGCTCTCTGCCTGTCATAACATGTCTAGTCATATGTCACGTCCCCAGGCTACAGGTCGCTAGTGTACCACAGGCTCTCTGCCTGTCATAACATGTCAAGCCATAGAAGTCACGTCCCTAGGCTACAGGTCGCTAGTGTACCACAGGCTGTCATAACATGTCTAGCCATATAAGTTACGTATCCAGGCTACGGGTCGCTAGTGTACCACATACTGTCATCACATGTCTAGCCAAATAGGTCACGTCCCCAGGCTACAGGTCGCTAGTGTACCACAGACTGTTGTTACATGTCTAGCCATATAAGTCACGTCCCCAGGCTACAGGTCGCTAGTGTACCACAGGCTGTCATAACATGTCTAGCCATATAAGTCACGTCCCCAGGGTACGGGTCGCTAGTGTACCACAGGCTCTCTGCATGTCATAACATGTCAAGCCATAGAAGTCACGTCCCCAGGCTACAGGTCGCTAGTGTACCACAGGCTCTCTGCATGTCATAACATGTCAAGCCATAGAAGTCACGTCCCCAGGCTACAGGTCGCTAGTGTACCACAGGCTGTCATAACATGTCTAGCCATATAAGTCACGTCCCCAGGCTACGGGTTGCTAGTGTACCACAGGCTGTCATAACATGTCTAGCCATATAATTCCCGTCCCCAGGCTACAGGTTGCTAGTGTACCACAGGCTCTCTGCCTGTCATAACATGTCTATCTATATAAGTCACGTCCCCAGGCTACAGGTCGCTAGTGTACCACATACTGTCATCACATGTCTAGCCAAATAGGTCACGTCCCCAGGCTACAGGTCGCTAGTGTACCACAGACTGTTGTAACATGTCTAGCCATATAAGTCACGTCCCCAGGCTACAGGTCGCTAGTGTACCACAGGCTGTCATAACATGTCTAGCCATATAAGTCACGTCCCCAGGGTACGGGTCGCTAGTGTACCACAGGCTCTCTGCATGTCATAACATGTCAAGCCATAGAAGTCACGTCCCCAGGCTACAGGTCGCTAGTGTACCACAGGCTCTCTGCATGTCATTACATGTCAAGCCATAGAAGTCACGTCCCCAGGCTACAGGTCGCTAGTGTACCACAGGCTGTCATAACATGTCTAGCCATATAAGTCACGTCCCCAGGCTACGGGTTGCTAGTGTACCACAGGCTGTCATAACATGGCTAGCCATATAATTCACGTCCCCAGGCTACAGGTCGCTAGTGTACCACAGGCTGTCATAACATGTCTAGCCATATAAGTCACGTCCCCAGGGTACGGGTCGCTAGTGTACCACAGGCTCTCTGCATGTCATAACATGTCAAGCCATAGAAGTCACGTCCCCAGGCTACAGGTCGCTAGTGTACCACAGGCTCTCTGCATGTCATAACATGTCAAGCCATAGAAGTCACGTCCCCAGGCTACAGGTCGCTAGTGTACCACAGGCTGTCATAACATGTCTAGCCATATAAGTCACGTCCCCAGGCTACGGGTTGCTAGTGTACCACAGGCTGTCATAACATGTCTAGCCATACAATTCACGTCCCCAGGCTACAGGTTGCTAGTGTACCACAGGCTCTCTGCCTGTCATAACATGTCTATCTATATAAGTCACGTCCCCAGGCTACAGGCCGCTAGTGTACCACATACTGTCATCACATGTCTAGCCAAATAGGTCACGTCCCCAGGCTACAGGTCGCTAGTGTACCACAGACTGTTGTAACATGTCTAGCCATATAAGTCACGTCCCCAGGCTACAGGTCGCTAGTGTACCACAGGCTGTCATAACATGTCTAGCCATATAAGTCACGTCCCCAGCGTACGGGTCGCTAGTGTACCACAGGCTCTCTGCATGTCATAACATGTCAAGCCATAGAAGTCACGTCCCCAGGCTACAGGTCGCTAGTGTACCACAGGCTCTCTGCATGTCATTACATGTCAAGCCATAGAAGTCACGTCCCCAGGCTACAGGTCGCTAGTGTACCACAGGCTGTCATAACATGTCTAGCCATATAAGTCACGTCCCCAGGCTACGGGTTGCTAGTGTACCACAGGCTGTCATAACATGGCTAGCCATATAATTCACGTCCCCAGGCTACAGGTTGCTAGTGTACCACAGGCTCTCTGCCTGTCATAACATGTCTATCTATATAAGTCACGTCCCCAGGCTACAGGTCGCTAGTGTACCACAGGCTCTCTGCCTGTCATAACATGTCTAGCCATATAAGTCATGTCCCCAGGCTACAGGTCGCTAGTGTACCACGGGCTGTCATAACATGTCTAGCCATATAGGTCACGTCCCCAGGCTACAGGTCGCTAGTGTACCACAGGCTGTCATAACATGTCTAGCCATATAAGTCACGTCCCCAGGCTACAGGTAGCTAGTGTACCACAGGCTGTCATAACATGTCTAGCCATATAAGTCACGTCCCCAGGGTACGGGTCGCTAGTGTACCACAGGCTGTCATAACATGTCTAGCCATATAGGTCATGTCCCCAGGCTACAGGTCGCTAGTGTACCACGGGCTGTCATAACATGTCTAGCCATATAAGTCACGTCCCCAGGCTACAGGGCGCTAGTGCACCACAGACTGTCATAACATGTCTAGCCATATAACATGTCTAGCCATATAGGTCACGTCCCCAGACTACAGGTCGCTAGTGTACCACAGGCTCTCTGCCTTTCATAACATGTTTAGCCATATAAGTCACGACCCCAGGCTACAGGTCGCTAGTGTACCACAGGCTGTCATAACATGTTTAGCCATATAAGTCACGACCCCAGGCTACAGGTCGCTAGTATACCACCGGCTCTCTGCCTGTCATAACATGTCTAGCCATATGTCACGCCCCCAGGCTACAGGTCGCTAGTGTACCACAGGCTCTCTGCCTGTCATAACATGTCTAGCCATATGTCACGTCCCCAGGCTACAGGTCGCTAGTGTACCACAGGCTCTCTGCATGTCATAACATGTCAAGCCATAGAAGTCACGTCCCCAGGCTACAGGTCGCTGGTGTGCCACAGGCTGTCATAACATGTCTAACCATATAAGTCACGTCCCCAGGCTACAGGTCGCTAGTGTACCACAGGCTCTCTGCCTGTCATAACATGTCAAGCCATAGAAGTCACGTCCCCAGGCTACAGGTCGCTAGTGTACCACAGGCTGTCATAACATGTCTAACCATATAAGTCACGTCCCCTGGCTACAGGTCGCTAGTGTACCACAGGCTGTCATAACATGTCTAGCCATATGTCACGTCTCCAGGCTACAGGTCGCTAGTGTACCACAGGCTCTCTGGCTGTCATAACATGTCATGCCATAGAAGTCACGTCCCCAGGCTACAGGTCGCTAGTGTACCACAGGCTCTCTGCCTGTCATAACATGTCTAGTCGTATAGGTCACGTCTCCTGGCTACAGGTCGCTAGTGTGTCACAGGCTGTCATAACATGTTTACCCATATAAGTCACGACCCCAGGCTACAAGTCGCTAGTGTACCACAGGCTGTCATAACATGTTTAGCCATATAAGTCACGTCCCCAGGCTACAGGTCGCTAGTGTACCACAGACTGTCATAGCATGTCTAGCCATATAGGTCACGTCCCCAGGCTACAGGTCGCTGGTGTGCCACAGGCTCTCTGCCTGTCATAACATGTCTAGCCATGTAAGTCAAGTCCCCAGGCTACAGGTCGCTAGTGTACCACAGGCTGTCATAACATGTCTAGCCATATATGTCACGTCAATAGGCTACAGGTCGCTAGTGCACCACGGGCTGTCATAACATGTCTAGCCATATAGGTAACATCCCCAGGCTACAGGTCGCTAGTGTACCACAGGCTTTCATGACATGTCTAGCCATATAACATGTCTAGCCATATACGTCACGTCCCCAGGCTACAGGTCGCTAGTGTACCACAGGCTCTCTGCCTGTCATAACATGTCTAGCCATATAGGTCACGTCCCCAGGATACAGTTCGATAGTGTACCACAGACTGTCATAACATGTCTAGCCATATAATCACGTCCCCACGGCTACAGGTCGCTAGTGTACCACAGGCTCTCTGCCTGTCATAGCATGTTTAGCCATTTGTCACGTCCCCAGGCTACAGGTCGCTAGTGTACCACAGACTCTCTGCCTGTCATAACATGTCTAGCCATTTCTCACGTCCCCAGGCTACAGGTCGCTAGTGTACCACAGGCTCTCTGCCTGTCATAACATGTCTAGCCATATGTCACCTCCCCAGGCTACAGGTCGCTAGTGTACCACAGGCTGTCATAACATGTCTAGCCATATAAGTCACGTCCCCAGGCTACAGGTCGCTAGTGTACCACAGGCTGTCATAACATGTCAAGCCATAGAAGTCACGTCCCCAGGCTACAGGTCGCTGGTGTGCCACAGGCTGTCATAACATGTCTAACCATATAAGTCACGTCCCCAGGCTACAGGTAGCTAGTGTACCACAGGCTCTCTGCCTGTCATAATATGTCAAGCCATAGAAGTCACGTCCCCAGGCTACAGGTTGCTAGTGTACCACAGGCCATCGTAACATGTCTAACCATATAAGTCACGTCCCCTGGCTACAGGTCGCTAGTGTACCACAGGCTGTCATAACATGTCTAGCCATATGTCACGTCCCCAGGCTACAGGTCGCTAGTGTACCACAGGCTCTCTGGCTGTCATAACATGTCATGCCATAGAAGTCACGTCCCCAGGCTACAGGTCGCTAGTGTACCACAGGCTCTCTGCCTGTCATAACATGTCTAGTTGTATAGGTCACGTCCCCTGGCTACAGGTCGCTAGTGTATCACAGGCTGTCATAACATGTTTACCCATATAAGTCACGACCCCAGGCTACAAGTCGCTAGTGTACCACAGGCTGTCATAACATGTTTAGCCATTGAAGTCACGTCCCCAGGCTACAGGTCGCTAGTGTACCACGGGCTGTCATAACATGTCTAGCCATATAGGTAACATCCCCAGGCTACAGGTCGCTAGTGCACCACAGGCTTTCATGACATGTCTAGCCATATAACATGTCTAGCCATATACGTCACGTCCCCAGGCTACAGGTCGCTAGTGTACCACAGGCTCTCTGCCTGTCATAACATGTCTAGCCATATAGGTCACGTCCCCTGGCTACAGGTCGCTAGTGTATCACAGGCTGTCATAACATGTTTACCCATATAAGTCACGACCCCAGGCTACAAGTCGCTAGTGTACCACAGGCTGTCATAACATGTCTAGCCATATAATCACGTCCCCAGGCTACAGGTCGCTAGTGTACCACAGGCTGTCATAACATGTCTAGCCATATACGTCACATCCCCAGGCTACAGGTCGCTAGTGTACCACAGGCTTTCATGACATGTCTAGCCATATGACATGTCTAGCCATATACGTCACGTCTCCAGGCTACAGGTTGCTAGTGTACCACAGGCTGTCATAACATCTCTAGCCATATAAGTCACATCCCCAGGCTACAGGTTGCTAGTGTACCACAGGCTTTCATGACATGTCTAGACATATAACATGTCTAGCCATATACGTCACGTCTCCAGGCTGCAGGTTACTAGTGTACCACAGGCTGTCATAACATGTCTAGCCATATAAGTCACGTCCCCAGGCTACAGGTCGCTAGTGTACCACAGGCTGTCATAACATGTCTAGCCATATACGTCACATCCCCAGGCTACAGGTCGCTAGTGTACCACAGGCTGTCATAACATGTCTAGCCATATACGTCACGTCCCCAGGCTACAGGTCGCCAGTGTACCACAGGCTCTCTGCCTGTCATAAGCATATTCTTCCAAGTACTTTTTGTATTACTTTTATTTCAATTTTGTTTACTTGGAAGCCATTTGACCTGGCGACAAAGGTTGTAGATTTCCTCAGTAGTTTACGTTGATGAACTCTAAAGGCTAAGGTAGATCTATATGTATTTCTTTAGGATTATGTTCTTTTAATTTTGCAGGTATGACTGTCTACAATTTGTACATATTTGATCGTGACGGGACATGTCTCTATTATGGGGAGTGGAACCGGAAGAAACAGTCTGGAATCACCAGGGATGAGGTGAGTCAATGCTGTTACTGACCAGACGAAAAAAGAGTGAAGTTATGTGAATTATCAATCTGGTGATTACTATAAAGAGTAAACATTTAAGATCGAATAACGAGAGATTATTAATTCATTCTTACTATGAGGAGGTAACCGTCCAGAGTACCTAATGGTGAGTGAATCAATCTGGGGATACTAAAAGTTCGAAATGTCGAGGTGTGGCAAGTTAATGAGTGGAGGAATCTGAGCGATGAGCTCAATGGGACTGGGACGTCCAACACGAGGACACAAACCGGAGATCACTTGATTCGATGATTATCACGAGGAAAACGACAGGGAATGCGTGAATTACATATCTACACTCCGGATACCATGGCAAAATGTTGACCATATATTAAAAAAGGGGGTAATAAAAATAGTTATCATATTTATGGGATAAGTCATCAGCTTTAAAATTAAATTCTAGTTGTGTTCAGAGGTTCGTAATTGAATGAAATTTCTTTGATTGCCTTTCAGGAGTTTAAGCTGATGTACGGCCTCCTGTTCTCGGTCAAGTCCTTCGCCAGCCGCATGTCGCCCACCGACCAGTATCCTTGTGGTATACAACAACGTAGCACAGTGACAAACACACTCCTCTTGTTTTAACATGTCTCTTAAACATCCCGCCACAAGTTCAAGCGTGAAGGGGCTTCAGGCGAGGCACCCAAGGTTCGAGTAATTACCCATTATCTGTGGCCGCCCTGCGCCTTGTACACAACCACAGCCTGCTCACAGGTGTCTGCCCGGTACACAGCCACAGCCTGCACACATGTGTGCCCGGTACACAGCCACAGCCTGCTCACAGGTGTCTGCCCGGTACACAGCCACAGCCTGCACACATGTGTGCCCGGTACACAGCCACAGCCTGCACACAGGTGTTTGCCTGGTACACAGCCACAGCCTGTACACAGGTGTCTGCCCGGTACACAGCCACAGCCTGCTCACAGGTGTCTGCCCGGTACACAGCCACAGCCTGCACACATGTGTGCCCGGTACACAGCCACAGCCTGCACACAGGTGTTTGCCTGGTACACAGCCACAGCCTGTACACAGGTGTCTGCCTGGTACACAGCCACAGCCTGCACACAGGTGTTTGCCTGGTACACAGCCACAGCCTGTACACAGGTGTCTGCCTGGTACACAGCCACAGCCTGCACACAGGTGTCTGCCTGGTACACAGCCACAGCCTGCACACATGTGTCTGCCCGGTACACAGCCACAACCTGCACACAGGTGTCTGCCTAGTACACAGCCACAGCCTGCACACAGGTGTCTGCCTGGTACACAGCCACAGCCTGCACACAGGTGTCTGCCTGGTACACAGCCACATCCTGCACACAGGTGTCTGCCCGGTACACAGCCACAGCCTGCACACAGGTGTCTGCCTGGTACACAGCCACAGCCTGCACACAGGTGTCTGCCTGCACACAGGTGTCTGCCTGCACACAGGTGTCTGCCTGGTACACATGTGTCTGCCTGCACACAGGTGTCTGCCTGGTACACATGTGTCTGCCTGGTACACAGCCACAGCCTGCACACAGGTGTCTGCCTGGTACACAGCCACAGCCTGCACACAGGTGTCTGCCCGGTACACAGCCACAGCCTGCACACAGGTGTCTGCCCGGTACACAGCCACAGCCTGCACACAGGTGTCTGCCCGGTACACAGCCACAGCCTGCACACAGGTGTCTGCCTGGTACACAGCCACAGCCTGCACACAGGTGTCTGCCTGGTACACAGCCACAGCCTGCACACAGGTGTCTGCCCGGTACACAGCCACAGCCTGCACACAGGTGTCTGCCCGGTACACAGCCACAGCCTGCACACAGGTGTCTGCCCGGTACACAGCCACAGCCTGCACACAGGTGTCTGCCTGGTACACAGCCACAGCCTGCACACAGGTGTCTGCCTGGTACACAGCCACAACCTGCACACAGGTGTCTGCCTGGTACACAGCCACAGCCTGCACACAGGTGTCTGCCTGGTACACAGCCACAGCCTGCACACATGTGTCTGCCCGGTACACAGCCACAGCCTGTACACAGGTGTCTGCCCGGTACACAGCCACAACCTGCACACAGGTGTCTGCCTGGTACACAGCCACAGCCTGCACACATGTGTCTGCCCGGTACACAGCCACAGCCTGCACACAGGTGTCTGCCTGGTACACAGCCACAGCCGGCACACAGGTGTCTGCCTGGTACACAGCCACAGCCTGTACACAGGTGTCTGCCTGGTACACAGCCACAGCCTGCACACAGGTGTCTGCCTGGTACACAGCCACAGCCTGCACACAGGTGTCTGCCTGGTACACAGCCACAACCTGCACACAGGTGTCTGCCCGGTACACAGCCACAGCCTGCACACAGGTGTCTGCCCGGTACACAGCCACAGCCTGCACACAGGTGTCTGCCCGGTACACAGCCACAACCTGCACACAGGTGTCTGCCTGGTACACAGCCACAGCCTGCACACAGGTGTCTGCCTGGTACACAGCCACAGCCTGCACACAGGTGTCTGCCTGGTACACAGCCACAGCCTGCACACAGGTGTCTGCCTGGTACACAGCCACAGCCTGCACACAGGTGTCTGCCCGGTACACAGCCACAGCCTGCACACAGGTGTCTGCCTGGTACACAGCCACAGCCTGCACACAGGTGTCTGCCCGGTACACAGCCACAGCCTGCACACAGGTGTCTGCCCGGTACACAGCCACAGCCTGCACACAGGTGTCTGCCTGGTACACAGCCACAGCCTGCACACAGGTGTCTGCCCGGTACACAGCCACAGCCTGCACACAGGTGTCTGCCCGGTACACAGCCACAGCCTGCACACAGGTGTCTGCCCGGTACACAGCCACAGCCTGCACACAGGTGTCTGCCTGGTACACAGCCACAGCCTGCACACAGGTGTCTGCCTGGTACACAGCCACAGCCTGCACACAGGTGTCTGCCTGGTACACAGCCACAGCCTGCACACAGGTGTCTGCCTGGTACACAGCCACAGCCTGCACACAGGTGTCTGGTTGGCCCTAATGTACCGTGTATGAGGTCCAGGGGGGTTGGCCCTAATGTACCGTGTATGAGGTCCAGGGGGGTTGGCCCTAATGTACCGTGTATGAGGTCCAGGGGGGTTGGCCCTAATGTACCGTGTATGAGGTCCAGGGGGGTTGGCCCTAATGTACCGTGTATGAGGTCCAGGGGGGTTGGCCCTAATGTGCAGTGTATGAGGTCCAGGGGGGTTGGCCCTAATGTACCGTGTATGAGGTCCATGGGGGTTGGCCCTAATGTACCGTGTATGAGGTCCAGGGGGGTTGGCCCTAATGTGCAGTGTATGAGGTCCAGTGGGGTTGGCCCTAATGTACCGTGTATGAGGTCCATGGGGGTTGGCCCTAATGTACCGTGTATGAGGTCCAGGGGGGTTGGCCCTAATGTACCGTGTATGAGGTCCAGGGGGGTTGGCCCTAATGTACCGTGTATGAGGTCCAGGGGGGTTGGCCCTAATGTACCGTGTATGAGGTCCAGGGGGGTTGGCCCTAATGTACCGTGTATGAGGTCCAGGGGGGTTGGCCCTAATGTACCGTGTATGAGGTCCAGGGGGGTTGGCCCTAATGTACCGTGTATGAGGTCCAGGGGGGTTGGCCCTAATGTACCGTGTATGAGGTCCAGGGGGGTTGGCCCTAATGTGCAGTGTATGAGGTCCAGGGGGGTTGGCCCTAATGTACCGTGTATGAGGTCCAGGGGGGTTGGCCCTAATATACCGTGTATGAGGTCCAGGGGGGTTTGCCCTAATGTACCGTGTATGAGGTCCAGGGGGGTTGTCCCTAATGTACCGTGTATGAGGTGCAGGGGGGTTTGCCCTAATGTGCAGTGTATGAGGTCCAGGGGGGTTGGCCCTAATGTGCAGTGTATGAGGTCCAGGGGGGTTGGCCCTAATGTGCAGTGTATGAGGTCCAGGGGGTTGGCCCTAATGTGCAGTGTATGAGGTCCAGGGGGGTTGGCCCTAATGTGCAGTGTATGAGGTCCAGGGGGGTTGGCCCTAATGTACCGTGTATGAGGTCCAGGGGGGTTGGCCCTAATGTACCGTGTATGAGGTCCAGGGGGGTTGGCCCTAATGTACCGTGTATGAGGTCCAGGGGGGTTGGCCCTAATGTACCGTGTATGAGGTCCAGGGGGGTTGGCCCTAATGTACCGTGTATGAGGTCCAGGGGGGTTGGCCCTAATGTACCGTGTATGAGGTCCAGGGGGGTTGGCCCTAATGTACCGTGTATGAGGTCCAGGGGGGTTTGCCCTAATGTACCGTGTATGAGGTCCAGGGGGGTTTGCCCTAATGTACCGTGTATGAGGTCCAGGGGGGTTGGCCCTAATGTACCGTGTATGAGGTCCAGGGGGGTTGGCCCTAATGTACCGTGTATGAGGTCCAGGGGGGTTGGCCCTAATGTACCGTGTATGAGGTCCAGGGGGGTTGGCCCTAATGTACCGTGTATGAGGTCCAGGGGGGTTGGCCCTAATGTACCGTGTATGAGGTCCAGGGGGGTTGGCCCTAATGTACCGTGTATGAGGTCCAGGGGGGTTGGCCCTAATGTACCGTGTATGAGGTCCAGGGGGGTTGGCCCTAATGTACCGTGTATGAGGTCCAGGGGGGTTGGCCCTAATGTACCGTGTATGAGGTCCAGGGGGGTTGGCCCTAATGTACCGTGTATGAGGTCCAGGGGGGTTGGCCCTAATGTGCAGTGTATGAGGTCCAGGGGGGTTGGCCCTAATGTACCGTGTATGAGGTCCAGGGGGGTTGGCCCTAATGTACCGTGTATGAGGTCCAGGGGGGTTGGCCCTAATGTACCGTGTATGAGGTCCAGGGGGGTTGGCCCTAATGTACCGTGTATGAGGTCCAGGGGGGTTGGCCCTAATGTACCGTGTATGAGGTCCAGGGGGGTTGGCCCTAATGTACCGTGTATGAGGTCCAGGGGGGTTGGCCCTAATGTACCGTGTATGAGGTCCAGGGGGGTTGGCCCTAATGTGCAGTGTATGAGGTCCAGGGGGGTTGGCCCTAATGTACCGTGTATGAGGTCCAGGGGGGTTAGCCCTAATGTACCGTGTATGAGGTCCAGGGGGGTTGGCCCTAATGTACCGTGTATGAGGTCCAGGGGGGTTGGCCCTAATGTACCGTGTATGAGGTCCAGGGGGGTTGGCCCTAATGTACCGTGTATGAGGTCCAGGGGGGTTGGCCCTAATGTACCGTGTATGAGGTCCAGGGGGGTTGGCCCTAATGTGCAGTGTATGAGGTCCAGGGGGGTTGGCCCTAATGTACCGTGTATGAGGTCCAGGGGGGTTGGCCCTAATGTACCGTGTATGAGGTCCAGGGGGGTTGGCCCTAATGTACCGTGTATGAGGTCCAGGGGGGTTGGCCCTAATGTACCGTGTATGAGGTCCAGGGGGGTTGGCCCTAATGTGCAGTGTATGAGGTCCAGGGGGGTTGGCCCTAATGTACCGTGTATGAGGTCCAGGGGGGTTGGCCCTAATGTACCGTGTATGAGGTCCAGGGGGGTTGGCCCTAATGTACCGTGTATGAGGTCCAGGGGGGTTGGCCCTAATGTACCGTGTATGAGGTCCAGGGGGGTTGGCCCTAATGTACCGTGTATGAGGTCCAGGGGGGTTGGCCCTAATGTACCGTGTATGAGGTCCAGGGGGGTTGGCCCTAATGTACCGTGTATGAGGTCCAGGGGGGTTGGCCCTAATGTACCGTGTATGAGGTCCAGGGGGGTTGGCCCTAATGTACCGTGTATGAGGTCCAGGGGGGTTGGCCCTAATGTACCGTGTATGAGGTCCAGGGGGGTTGGCCCTAATGTGCAGTGTATGAGGTCCAGGGGGGTTGGCCCTAATGTACCGTGTATGAGGTCCAGGGGGGTTGGCCCTAATGTACCGTGTATGAGGTCCAGGGGGGTTGGCCCTAATGTACCGTGTATGAGGTCCAGGGGGGTTGGCCCTAATGTACCGTGTATGAGGTCCAGGGGGGTTGGCCCTAATGTACCGTGTATGAGGTCCAGGGGGGTTGGCCCTAATGTACCGTGTATGAGGTCCAGGGGGGTTGGCCCTAATGTGCAGTGTATGAGGTCCAGGGGGGTTGGCCCTAATGTACCGTGTATGAGGTCCAGGGGGGTTGGCCCTAATGTACCGTGTATGAGGTCCAGGGGGGTTGGCCCTAATGTACCGTGTATGAGGTCCAGGGGGGTTGGCCCTAATGTACCGTGTATGAGGTCCAGGGGGGTTGGCCCTAATGTACCGTGTATGAGGTCCAGGGGGGTTGGCCCTAATGTACCGTGTATGAGGTCCAGGGGGGTTGGCCCTAATGTACCGTGTATGAGGTCCAGGGGGGTTGGCCCTAATGTACCGTGTATGAGGTCCAGGGGGGTTGGCCCTAATGTGCAGTGTATGAGGTGCAGGGGGGTTGGCCCTAATGTGCAGTGTATGAGGTACATGGGGGTTGGCCCTAATGTGCAGTGTATGAGGTCCAGGGGGGTTTGCCCTAATGTACCGTGTATGAGGTCCAGGGGGGTTGGCCCTAATATACCGTGTATGAGGTCCAGGGGGGTTTGCCCTAATGTACCGTGTATGAGGTCCAGGGGGGTTGGCCCTAATGTACCGTGTATGAGGTCCAGGGGGGTTGGCCCTAATCTACAAGCTGTGCATGAGGTCCAGTGGGGTTGGCCCTAATGTGCCGTGTATGAGGTGCAGGGGGGTTGGCCCTAATGTGCAGTGTATGAGGTGCAGGGGGGTTGGCCCTAATGTACCGTGTATGAGGTACATGGGGGTTGGCCCTAATGTGCAGTGTATGAGGTCCAGGGGGGTTGGCCCTAATATACCGTGTATGAGGTCCAGGGGGGTTTGCCCTAATGTACCGTGTATGAGGTCCAGGGGGGTTGGCCCTAATGTACCGTGTATGAGGTCCAGGGGGGTTGGCCCTAATCTACAAGCTGTGCATGAGGTCCAGTGGGGTTGGCCCTAATGTGCCGTGTATGAGGTCCAGGGGGGTTGGCCCTAATCTACAAGCTGTGCATGAGGTCCATGGGGGTTGGCCCTAATGTGCAGTGTATGAGGTACATGGGGGTTGGCCCTAATGTGCAGTGTATGAGGTCCAGCGGGGTTGGCCCTAATGTGCAGTGTATGAGGTCCAGGGGGGTTGGCCCTAATATACCGTGTATGAGGTACATGGGGGTTGGCCCTAATGTACCGTGTATGAGGTCCAGGGGGGTTGGCCCTAATGTGCAGTGTATGAGGTCCAGGGGGGTTGGCCCTAATGTACCGTGTATGAGGTCCAGGGGGGTTGGCCCTAATGTACCGTGTATGAGGTCCAGGGGGGTTGGCCCTAATGTACCGTGTATGAGGTCCAGGGGGGTTGGCCCTAATGTACCGTGTATGAGGTCCAGGGGGTTTGGCCCTAATGTACCGTGTATGAGGTCCAGGGGGGTTTGCCCTAATGTGCAGTGTATGAGGTCCAGGGGGGTTGGCCCTAATGTGCAGTGTATGAGGTCCAGGGGGGTTGGCCCTAATCTACAAGCTGTGCATGAGGTCCAGGGGGGTTGGCCCTAATGTGCAGTGTATGAGGTCCAGGGGGGTTGGCCCTAATGTACCGTGTATGAGGTCCAGGGGGGTTGGCCCTAATGTACCGTGTATGAGGTCCAGGGGGGTTGGCCCTAATGTGCAGTGTATGAGGTCCAGGGGGGTTGGCCCTAATCTACAAGCTGTGCATGAGGTCCAGGGGGGTTGGCCCTAATGTGCAGTGTATGAGGTACATGGGGGTTTGCCCTAATGTGCAGTGTATGAAGTCCAGGGGGGTTGGCCCTAATATACCGTGTATGAGGTCCAGGGGGGGTTGTCCCTAATGTGCAGTGTATGAGGTCCAGGGGGGTTGTCCCTAATGTGCAGTGTATGAGGTCCAGGGGGGTTGGCCCTAATGTACCGTGTATGAGGTCCAGGGGGGTTTGCCCTAATGTGCAGTGTATGAGGTCCAGGGGGGTTGTCCCTAATGTACCGTGTATGAGGTGCAGGGGGGTTGGCCCTAATGTACCGTGTATGAGGTCCAGGGGGGTTGACCCTAATGTACCGTGTATGAGGTCCAGGGGGGTTGTCCCTAATGTGCAGTGTATGAGGTCCAGGGGGGTTGTCCCTAATGTACCGTGTATGAGGTCCAGGGGGGTTGGCCCTAATATACCGTGTATGAGGTCCAGGGGGGTTGTCCCTAATGCACCGTGTATGAGGTCCAGGGGGGTTGTCCCTAATGTGCAGTGTATGAGGTCCAGGGGGGTTGTCCCTAATGTGCAGTGTATGAGGTCCAGGGGGGTTGGCCCTAATGTACCGTGTATGAGGTCCAGGTGGGTTGTCCCTAATGTGCAGTGTATGAGGTCCAGGGGGGTTGTCCCTAATGCACCGTGTATGAGGTCCAGGGGGGTTGGCCCTAATGTACCGTGTATGAGGTCCAGGGGGGTTGTCCCTAATGTGCAGTGTATGAGGTCCAGGGGGCTTGGCCCTAATGTACCGTGTATGAGGTCCAGGGGGGTTGTCCCTAATGTACCGTGTATGAGGTCCAGGGGGGTTGGCCCTAATGTGCAGTGTATGAGGTCCAGGGGGGTTGGCCCTAATGTACCGTGTATGAGGTCCAGGGGGGTTGGCCCTAATGTACCGTGTATGAGGTCCAGGGGGGTTGTCCCTAATGTACCGTGTATGAGGTCCAGGGGGGTTGTCCCTAATGTGCAGTGTATGAGGTCCAGGGGGGTTGGCCCTAATATACCGTGTATGAGGTCCAGGGGGGTTGTCCCTAATGTACCGTGTATGAGGTGCAGGGGGGTTGTCCCTAATGCACCGTGTATGAGGTCCAGGGGGCTTGGCCCTAATGTACCGTGTATGAGGTCCAGGGGGGTTGGCCCTAATGTACCGTGTATGAGGTCCAGGGGGGTTGGCCCTAATGTACCGTGTATGAGGTCCAGGGGGGTTGTCCCTAATGTACCGTGTATGAGGTCCAGGGGGGTTGGCCCTAATATACCGTGTATGAGGTCCAGGGGGGTTGTCCCTAATGTGCAGTGTATGAGGTCCAGGGGGGTTGGCCCTAATGTACCGTGTATGAGGTCCAGGGGGGTTGGCCCTAATGTACCGTGTATGAGGTCCAGGGGGGTTGGCCCTAATGTACCGTGTATGAGGTCCAGGGGGGTTGGCCCTAATGTACCGTGTATGAGGTCCAGGGGGGTTTGCCCTAATGTGCAGTGTATGAGGTCCAGGGGGGTTGGCCCTAATGTCCAGTGTATGAGGTCCAGGGGGGTTGGCCCTAATCTACAAGCTGTGCATGAGGTCCAGGGGGGTTGGCCCTAATGTGCAGTGTATGAGGTCCAGGGGGGTTGGCCCTAATGTGCAGTGTATGAGGTCCAGGGGGGTTGTCCCTAATGTACCGTGTATGAGGTGCAGGGGGGTTTGCCCTAATGTACCGTGTATGAGGTCCAGGGGGGTTGTCCCTAATGCACCGTGTATGAGGTCCAGGGGGGTTGTCCCTAATGTACCGTGTATGAGGTCCAGGGGGGTTGTCCCTAATGTACCGTGTATGAGGTGCAGGGGGGTTTGCCCTAATGTGCAGTGTATGAGGTCCAGGGGGGTTGGCCCTAATGTACCGTGTATGAGGTCCAGGGGGGTTGGCCCTAATGTACCGTGTATGAGGTCCAGGGGGGTTGGCCCTAATGTACCGTGTATGAGGTCCAGGGGGGTTGTCCCTAATGTACCGTGTATGAGGTCCAGGGGGGTTTGCCCTAATGTGCAGTGTATGAGGTCCAGGGGGGTTGTCCCTAATGTGCAGTGTATGAGGTCCAGGGGGGTTGGCCCTAATGTGCAGTGTATGAGGTCCAGGGGGGTTGTCCCTAATGTACCGTGTATGAGGTGCAGGGGGGTTTGCCCTAATGTGCAGTGTATGAGGTCCAGGGGGGTTGTCCCTAATGTGCAGTGTATGAGGTGCAGGGGGGTTTGCCCTAATGTACCGTGTATGAGGTCCAGGGGGGTTGGCCCTAATGTACCGTGTATGAGGTCCAGGGGGGTTGGCCCTAATCTACAAGCTGTGCATGAGGTCCAGGGGGGTTGGCCCTAATATACCGTGTATGAGGTCCAGGGGGGTTGGCCCTAATCTACAAGCTGTGCATGAGGTCCAGGGGGGTTGTCCCTAATGTACCGTGTATGAGGTCCAGGGGGGTTGGCCCTAATGTGCAGTGTATGAGGTACATGGGGGTTGGCCCTAATCTGCAGTGTATGAGGTGCAGGGGGGTTTGCCCTAATGTACCGTGTATGAGGTCCAGGGGGGTTGGCCCTAATCTACAAGCTGTGCATGAGGTCCAGGGGGGTTGGCCCTAATATACCGTGTATGAGGTCCAGGGGGGTTGGCCCTAATCTACAAGCTGTGCATGAGGTCCAGGGGGGTTGACCCTAATGTGCAGTGTATGAGGTCCAGGGGGGTTGGCCCTAATGTACCGTGTATGAGGTCCAGGGGGGTTTGCCCTAATGTGCAGTGTATGAGGTACATGGGGGTTGGCCCTAATGTGCAGTGTATGAGGTCCAGGGGGGTTGGCCCTAATGTGCAGTGTATGAGGTCCAGGGGGTTGGCCCTAATGTGCAGTGTATGAGGTACATGGGGGTTGGCCCTAATGTGCAGTGTATGAGGTCCAGGGGGCTTGGCCCTAATGTACCGTGTATGAGGTCCAGGGGGGTTGGCCCTAATGTGCAGTGTATGAGGTCCAGGGGGGTTGTCCCTAATGTGCAGTGTATGAGGTCCAGGGGGGTTGGCCCTAATGTGCAGTGTATGAGGTCCAGGGGGGTTGACCCTAATGTGCAGTGTATGAGGTCCAGGGGGGTTGACCCTAATGTGCAGTGTATGAGGTGCATGGGGGTTGGCCCTAATGTACCGTGTATGAGGTCCAGGGGGGTTGGCCCTAATGTACCGTGTATGAGGTCCAGGGGGGTTGGCCCTAATGTACCGTGTATGAGGTCCAGGGGGGTTGGCCCTAATGTGCAGTGTATGAGGTGCATGGGGGTTGGCCCTAATGTACCGTGTATGAGGTCCAGGGGGGTTGGCCCTAATGTGCAGTGTATGAGGTCCAGGGGGGTTGGCCCTAATGTGCAGTGTATGAGGTCCAGCGGGGTTGGCCCTAATGTACCGTGTATGAGGTCCAGGGGGGTTGGCCCTAATGTACCGTGTATGAGGTCCAGGGGGGTTGACCCTAATGTGCAGTGTATGAGGTCCAGTGGGGTTGACCCTAATGTGCAGTGTATGAGGTCCAGGGGGGTTGGCCCTAATGTACCGTGTATGAGGTACATGGGGGTTGGCCCTAATGTGCAGTGTATGAGGTCCAGGGGGGTTGGCCCTAATGTACCGTGTATGAGGTCCAGTGGGGTTGGCCCTAATGTGCAGTGTATGAGGTCCAGGGGGTTGGCCCTAATGTGCAGTGTATGAGGTCCAGGGGGGTTGACCCTAATGTGCAGTGTATGAGGTCCAGGGGGGTTGACCCTAATGTGCAGTGTATGAGGTCCAGGGGGGTTTGCCCTAATATACCGTGTATGAGGTCCAGGGGGGTTGGCCCTAATGTGCAGTGTATGAGGTCCAGGGGGGTTGGCCCTAATGTGCAGTGTATGAGGTCCAGGGGGGTTGGCCCTAATGTGCAGTGTATGAGGTACAGGGGGGTTGGCCCTAATGTACCGTGTATGAGGTCCAGGGGGCTTGGCCCTAATGTACCGTGTATGAGGTCCAGGGGGGTTGGCCCTAATGTACCGTGTACGAGGTCCAGGGGGGTTGGCCCTAATGTACCGTGTATGAGGTCCAGGGGGGTTGGCCCTAATGTGCAGTGTATGAGGTCCAGGGGGGTTGGCCCTAATGTGCAGTGTATGAGGTCCAGGGGGGTTGGCCCTAATATACCGTGTATGAGGTCCAGGGGGGTTGGCCCTAATGTACCGTGTATGAGGTCCATGGGGGTTGGCCCTAATGTGCAGTGTATGAGGTGCAGGTGGGTTTGCCCTAATCTACAAGCTGTGCATGAGGTCCAGGGGGCTTGTCCCTAATCTTCAAGCTGTGCATGAGGTCCAGGGGGGTTGGCCCTAATGTGCAGTGTATGAGGTGCAGGGGGATTGGCCCTAATGTACCGTGTATGAGGTCCAGGGGGGTTGACCCTAATGTACCGTGTATGAGGTCCAGCGGGGTTGGCCCTAATCTACAAGCTGTGCATGAGGTCCAGGGGGCTTGTCCCTAATCTTCAAGCTGTGCATGAGGTCCAGGGGGGTTGTCCCTAATCTACAAGCTGTGCATGAGGTCCAGGGGGGTTGGCCCTAATCTACAAGCTGTGTATGAGGTCCAGTTGGGGTTGTCCCTAATCTACAAGCTGTACATGAGGTCCAGGGGGGTTGGCCCTAATCTACAAGCTGTGTATGAGGTCCGGGGGGGTTGTCCCCAATCTACAAGCTGTGCATGAGGTCCATGGGGGTTGGCCCTAATCTACAAGCTGTGCCTGAGGTCCAGGGGGGTTGGCCCTAATCTACAAGCTGTGCATGAGGTCCAGGGGGGTTGGCCCTAATCTACAAGCTGTGTATGAGGTCCAGGGGGGTGGTCCCTAATCTACAAGCTGTGCATGAGGTCCAGGGGGGTTGGCCCTAATCTACAAGCTTTGTATAAGGTCCGGGGGGGTTGTCCCTAATCTACAAGCTGTGCATGAGGTCCATGGGGGTTGGCCCTAATCTACAAGCTGTGCATGAGGTCCATGGGGGTTGGCCCTAATCTACAAGCTGTGCATGAGGTCCAGGGGGGTTGTCCCTAATCTACAAGCTGTGCATGAGGTCCAGGGGGGTTGGCCCTAATCTACAAGCTGTGTATGAGGTCCAGGGGGGTGGTCCCTAATCTACAAGCTGTGCATGAGGTCCAGGGGGGTTGTCCCTCATCGAATGTCGATTTGCCTTAACAAAGTCCTTTCCAGAAAAGATGGCTTCTTAAATCTAAGAACGAATAAGTACAAGCTGAACTTTTACGAGACGCCGAGTGGTTTGAAGTTTATCATGAACACTGACCTACATGTTGGCAATATCAGGAGCATCTTGCAGCAGATGTACAGCAATGTAAGTGAACCTAGTCACATCGGGTCGAATAAGAGGTCTAATGAAGATTTATTTAACTTAAAGGTCGTCATATCTTGGTATCTGAGCCAAGATCATGACGCCATGGCGGCCAGTGAGCCAAGGTCATGACGCCATGGCGGCCAGTGAGCCAAGGTCATGACGCCGTGGTGGCCACTGCGCCAATGTTATGGAAATATCTTCATTGTCATAGTTCATGACAGTTGACCCAATTTACCAATAGCTATGTCATTTTGTGCTTAATTATTCTAGTCACTATGTCTGTGGCCTTAATTAGTCTTTATCATTGCGAGAAACCGGAACCGCCATTTTCGAATTTAGCGCTCTATGAATCTCAACTAATCTCATCTCTTAAATTGTTCTCCCCTAATTTGTGTCTGTTGCAGGTCTATGTAGAGTACGCCGTGAAGAACCCGCTGTGCCCGCTGGGGCAGCCACCCACAAGCGAACTCTTCAAACACAAGATGGACGAGTTTGTGAGGGGATTGCCCCTGTTCGCCACCAAGCTCTCATAGTATATAATCAGTGTTCCTTGTTGGAATGCCCGAGCTAGCGAATCGCAGTTGATCGTCAATGTTCACGTGTGTTGGTTGACCGGACTGTTCGGTGGTGTATCAGTGAGATATCTTAGTTGTGACTTGCGCCTGAAGGACCTCGAAGGGCACAGGTCGTGTCGCTACGTGGACTTTAATTGTGAGCGGCCAAAAGCGACAATTCTCATGGATTTCCTACATATATGACAACAATACGCTTATATCCCCTGCGCGTCGGGGACCTGGGACGCCGCGTTACTCACGTGACCTTCAACGCGTGCATGCAACGGAGGTGATATATTGTATACCATATTAATATCTTCGAAATGAAATAAAGTTTGTTGTGAAACATATTTCAGTTTTTCCGTAGGAATATATCTATATATGCAATATATGTAAAAGTGTGTTGGTATAAGTAGGAAGTGGTGGGGGGGGGGGGCGAGGGGTTCGAGGGCACTCTCCAAGAAGTCCACGCAAGCCTGACCAAGCCTGCGCGATAACACTTGTTACTCCCGTGACCTCCAGTGGTCTGGGACATGGCACGCCGCATTACTGTCGTGACCTCCAGCGGTCTGGGACATGGCACGCCGCGTTACTGTCGTGACCTCCAGTGGTCTGGGACATGGCACGCCGCGTTACTGTGGTGACCTCCAGTGGTCTGGGACATGGCACGCCGCGTTACTGTCGTGACCTCCAGTGGTCTGGGACATGGCACGCCGCGTTACTGTGGTGACCTCCAGTGGTCTGGGACATGGCACGCCGCGTTACTGTCGTGACCTCCAGTGGTCTGGGACATGGCACGCCGCGTTACTGTCGTGACCTCCAGTGGTCTGGGACATGGCACGCCGCGTTACTGTCGTGACCTCCAGTGGTCTGGGACATGGCACGCCGCGTTACTGTCGTTACCTCCAGTGGTCTGGGACATGGGACGCCGCGTTACTGTCGTGACCTCCAGTGGTCTGGGACATGGGACGCCGCGTTACTGTCGTGACCTCCAGTGGTCTGGGACATGGGACGCCGCGTTACTGTCGTGACCTCCAGTGGTCTGGGACATGGCACGCCGCGTTACTCCCGTGACCTCCAGTGGTCTGGGACATGGCACGTCGCGTTACTGTCTTGACCTCCAGTGGTCTGGGACATGGCACGCCGCGTTACTGTCGTGACATCCAGTGGTCTGGGACATGGCACGCCGCGTTACTGTCGTGACCTCCAGTGGTCTGGGACATGGCACGCCGCGTTACTGTGGTGACCTCCAGTGGTCTGGGACATGGCACGCCGCGTTACTGTCGTGACCTCCAGTGGTCTGGGACATTGCACGCCGCGTTACTGTCGTGACCTCCAGTGGTCTGGGACATGGCACGCCGCGTTACTGTCGTGACCTCCAGTGGTCTGGGACATGGCACGCCGCGTTACTGTCGTGACCTCCAGTGGTCTGGGACATGGGACGCCGCGTTACTCCCGTAACCTCCAGCGGTCGGGGACATGGGACGTCGCGTTATTCCCGTGCCCTCCAACAGTCGGGGACATGGGACGCCGCGTTACTCCCGTAACCTCCAGCGGTCGGGGACATGGGACGCCGCGTTACTCCCGTGACCTCCAACGGTCGGGGACATGGGACGCCGCGTTACTCCCGTGACATCCAACGGTCGGGGACACGGGACGCCGCGTTACTCCCGTGACCTCCAGTAGTCAGAGACATGGGACGCCGCGTTACTCGCGTGACCTCCAGCAGTCGGAGACATGGGACGCCGCGTTACTCCCGTGACCTCCAACGGTCGGGGACATGGGACGCCGCGTTACTCCCGTGACATCCAACGGTCGGGGACACGGGACGCCGCGTTACTCCCGTGACCTCCAGTAGTCAGAGACATGGGACGCCGCGTTACTCTCGTGACCTCCAGCAGTCGGAGACATGGGACGCCGCGTTACTCCCGTGACATCCAGCAGTCGGAGACATGGGACGCCGCGTTACTCTCGTGACCTCCAGCAGTCGGAGACATGGGACGCCGCGTTACTCCCGTGACCTCCAGCAGTCAGAGACATGGGACGCCGCGTTACTCCCGTGACCTCCAGCAGCCAGAGACATGGGACGCCGCGTTACTCCCGTGACCTTTAACTGTCGGGGACATGGGACGCCGCGTTATTCACGTGCCCTCCAACAGTCGGGGACATGGGACGCCGCGTTACTCCCGTAACCTCCAGCGGTCGGGGACATGGAACGCCGCGTTACTCCCGTGACCTCCAACGGTCGGGGACATGGGACGCCGCGTTACTCCCGTGACATCCAACGGTCGGGGACACGGGACGCCGCGTTACTCCCGTGACCTCCAGTAGTCAGAGACATGGGACGCCGCGTTACTCGCGTGACCTCCAGCAGTCGGAGACATGGGACGCCGCGTTACTCCCGTGACCTCCAACGGTCGGGGACATGGGACGCCGCGTTACTCCCGTGACATCCAACGGTCGGGGACACGGGACGCCGCGTTACTCCCGTGACCTCCAGTAGTCAGAGACATGGGACGCCGCGTTACTCTCGTGACCTCCAGCAGTCGGAGACATGGGACGCCGCGTTACTCCCGTGACATCCAGCAGTCGGAGACATGGGACGCCGCGTTACTCTCGTGACCTCCAGCAGTCGGAGACATGGGACGCCGCGTTACTCCCGTGACCTCCAGCAGTCAGAGACATGGGACGCCGCGTTACTCCCGTGACCTCCAGCAGCCAGAGACATGGGACGCCGCGTTACTCCCGTGACCTTTAACTGTCGGGGACATGGGACGCCGCGTTACTCACGTGCCCTCCAACAGTCGGGGACACGGGAAGGCGCGTTACTCCCGTGACCTTCAGCGGTCGGGGGCATGAGACGCCGCGTTACTCCCGTGACCTCCCAACGGTCGGGGACATGGGACGCCGCGTTACTCCCGTGACCTCCAACAGTCGGGGACACGGGACGCCGCGTTACTTCCGTGACCTCCAACGGTTGGGGACATGGGACGCCGCGTTACTCCCGTGACCTCCAACGGTCGGGGACAGTGGACGCCGCGTTACTCCCGTGCCCTCCAACAGTCGGGGACACGGAACGCCGCGTTACTCCCGTGACCTTCAGCGGTCGGGTACATGGGACGCCGCATTACTCGCGTGACCTCTATGGGTCGGGGACACGGGACGCCGCGTTACTCCCGTGACCTCCAACGGTGGGGGACATCGGACGCCGCGTTACTCCCGTGACCTTCAGCGGTCGGGGACATGGGACGCCGCGTTACTCCCGTAACCTCCATGGGTCGGGGACATGGGACGCCGCGTTACTCCCGTGACCTTCAACGGTCGGGGACATGGGACGCCGCGTTACTCCCGTGACCTCTAACCTTCGGGGACACGGGACGCCGCGTTACTCCCGCGACCTCCAGTAGTCAGAGACATGGTACGCCGCGTTACTCTTGTGACCTCCAGCAGTCGGAGACATGGGACGCCGCGTTACTCCCGTGACCTGCAGCAGTCGGAGATATGGGACACCGCGTTACTCCTGTGACCTCCAGCAGTCGGAGACATGGGACGTCGCGTTACTCTCGTGAACTCCAGCAGTCGGAGACATGGGACGCCACGTTACTCCCGTGACCTCCAGCAGTCGGAGACATGGGACGCCGCGTTACTCTCGCGAACTCCAGCAGTCGGAGACATGGGACGCCACGTTACTCCCGCGACCTCCAGCAGTCAGAGACAAAGGACGCCGCGTTACTCTCGTGACCTCCAGCAGTCGGAGACATGGGACGCCGCGTTACTCTCCTGACCTCCAGCAGTCAGAGACATGGGAGGCCGCGTTACTCCCGTGACCTCCAGCAGTCGGAGACATGGGACGCCGCGTTACTCCCGTGACCTCCAGCAGTCAGAGACATGGGACGCCGCGTTACTCCCGTGACCTCCAGCAGTCAGAGACATGGGACGCCGCGTTACTCCCGTGACCTTTAACGGTCGGGGACATGGGACGCCGCGTTACTCACGTGCCCTCCAACAGTCGGGGACACGGGAAGCCGCGTTACTCCCGTGACCTTCAGCGGTCGGGGACATGGGACGTCGCGTTACTCCCGTGACCTCCCAACGGTCGGGGACATGGGACGCCGCATTACTCCCGTGACCTCCCAACGGTCGGGGACATGGGACGCCGCGTTACTGCCGTGACCTCCAACGGTCGGGGACAGTGGACGCCGCGTTACTCCCGTGCCCTCCAACAGTCGGGGACACGGAAAGCCGCGTTACTCCCATGACCTTCAGCGGTCGGGTACATGGGACGCCGCATTACTCGCGTGAGCTCCCGGGGTCGGGGACACGGGACGCCGCGTTACTCCCGTGACCTCCAACGGTCGGGGACACGGGACGCCGCGTTTCTCCCGTGACCTCCAGTAGTCAGAGACATGGGACGCCGCGGTACTCTCGCGACCTCCAGCAGTCGGAGACATGGGACGCCGCGTTACTCCCGTAACCTCCATGGGTCGGGGACATGGGACGCCGCGTTACTCCCGTGACCTCCAACGGTCGGGGACACGGGACGCCGCGTTAATCTCGTGACCTCCAGCAGTCAGAGACATGGGAGGCCGCGTTACTCTCGTGACCTCCAGCAGTCAGAGATATGGGACGCCGCGTTACTCTCGTGACCTCCAGCAGTCAGAGACATGGGACGCCGCGTTACTCCCGTGACCTCCTGCAGTCGGAGACATGGGACGCCCCGTTACTCCCGTGAACTCCAGCAGTCGGAGACATGGGACGCCGCGTTACTCCCGTGACATCCAGCAGTCGGAGACATGGGACGCCGCGTTACTATCGTGACCTCCAGCAGTCGGAGACATGGGACGCCGCGTTACTCCCGTGACCTCCAGCAGTCAGAGACATGGGACGCCGCGTTACTCTCCTGACCTCCAGCAGTCAGAGACATGGGAGGCCGCGTTACTCCCGTGACATCCAGCAGTCGGAGACATGGGACTCCGCGTTACTATCGTGACCTCCAGCAGTCGGAGACATGGGACGCCGCGTTACTCCCGTGACCTCTAGCAGTCGGAGACATGGGACGCCGCGTTACTCTCCTGACCTCCAGCAGTCAGACATGGGAGGCCGCGTTACTCCCGTGACCTCCAGCAGTCGGAGACATGGGACGCTGCGTTACTCCCGTGACCTCCAGCAGTCAGAGACATGGGACGCCGCGTTACTCCCGTGACATCCAGCAGTCGGAGACATGGGACGCCGCGTTACTCCCGTGACCTCCAGCAGTCGGAGACATGGGACGCCGCGTTACTCCCGTGACCTCCAAAGCTCGGTGGTATAGGACGCCGCATTACTCCCGTGACCTTTAACGGTCGGGGACATGGGACGCGGCGCTGCTCACGTGACCCCCAACGGCCCGACCACCAGACCATGGCCTATCAGACCATCAGGCGTGTATCTGCCGGTTAATGGCTTAAATCTCTAGCCATGAGCGTTTTAATTGTGTTTTATATCGACAGATCATATGTAATATCGAACACCCGTAAACGTAATCATCAAGTGGAGCCATTGATTCGCTACATTGGTGTTTCCTGGTCGGGAGTGAAAGGGTGTGTGTGTGGAGGGGGGGTGGGGGGTGGAGTTATTACATATTCCGAACTGTGGGAGTCGGGGTGTATGTATATATATGCCGAGAGCACCGAGCACCTCGGGTCATTATACTCGTGGTGTGGACAGGGCAGTGATGGGCGCACTCTCCGCCAGGAGTTTCTCCGCCAGGTGGCTCTCGCCCTTGGTATTGTCGGCGTGCTGCACGCTGCTCGTCATCTACCTGATGAGGTCTCCAGCGCGCCCTGCATCCTCTGGGTCTCTAGGGTCACCCCGGAACGACAGGGCGCCGTCCCACGGGGCGCCGTCCCACGGGGCGCCGTCCCAAGCCCGTCAGATCCTCAGCCAGATCTACAGCGAGAACCACAGCGAGATCCACAGCGAGATCCGCAGCGAGTATAGCGTCACCGGCATATCAGCGTCAACAAGTGGGCTTACAGGTGGGTTCAGTGAGCACGGCACTGTGTAATGCCAACAAGTGGGCTTACAGGTGGGTTCAGTGAGCACGACACTGTAATGTCAACAAGTGGGCTTACATGTGGGTTCAGTGAGCACGGCACTGTGTAATGTCAACAAGTGGGCTTACAGGTAAGTTCAGTGAGCACGACACTGTAACGTCAACAAGTGGGCTTACAGGTGGGTTCAGTGAGCACGACACTGTGTAATGTCAACAAGTGGGCTTACAGGTGGGTTCAGTGAGCACGACACTGTGTAATGTCAACAAGTGGGCTTACAGGTGGGTTCAGTGAGCACGACACTGTGTAATGTCAACAAGTGGGCTTACAGGTGGGTTCAGTGAGCACGACACTGTGTAATGTCAACAAGTGGGCTTACAGGTAGGTTCAGTGAGCACGACACTGTAATGTCAACAAGTGGGCTTACATGTGGGTTCAGTGAGCACGGCACTGTGTAATGTCAACAAGTGGGCTTACAGGTGGGTTCAGTGAGCACGACACTGTGTAATGTCAACAAGTGGGCTTACAGGTAGGTTCAGTGAGCACGACACTGTGTAATGTCAACAAGTGGGCTTACAGGTAGGTTCAGTGAGCACGACACTGTAATGTCAACAAGTGGGCTTACATGTGGGTTCAGTGAGCACGGCACTGTGTAATGTCAACAAGTGGGCTTACAGGTGGGTTCAGTGAGCACGACACTGTGTAATGTCAACAAGTGGGCTTACAGGTAGGTTCAGTGAGCACGACACTGTAATGTCAACAAGTGGGCTTACATGTGGGTTCAGTGAGCACGGCACTGTGTAATGTCAACAAGTGGGCTTACAGGTAAGTTCAGTGAGCACGACACTGTAACGTCAACAAGTGGGCTTACAGGTGGGTTCAGTGAGCACGACACTGTGTAATGTCAACAAGTGGGCTTACAGGTGGGTTCAGTGAGCACGACACTGTAACGTCAACAAGTGGGCTTACAGGTGGGTTCAGTGAGCACGACACTGTGTAATATCAACAAGTGGGCTTACGGGTGGGTTCAGTGAGCACGACACTGTAACGTCAACAAGTGGGCTTACAGGTGGGTTCAGTGAGCACGACACTGTGTAATGTCAACAAGTGGGCTTACAGGTGGGTTCAGTGAGCACGACGCTGTAACGTCAACAAGTGGGCTTACAGGTGGGTTCAGTGAGCACGACACTGTGTAATGTCAACAAGTGGGCTTACGGGTGGGTTCAGTGAGCACGACACTGTAACGTCAACAAGTGGGCTTACAGGTGGGTTCAGTGAGCACGACACTGTGTAATGTCAACAAGTGGGCTTACAGGTGGGTTCAGTGAGCACGACACTGTAACGTCAACAAGTGGGCTTACAGGTGGGTTCAGTGAGCACGACACTGTGTAATATCAACAAGTGGGCTTACAGGTGGGTTCAGTGAGCACGACACTGTAACGTCAACAAGTGGGCTTACAGGTGGGTTCAGTGAGCACGACACTGTGTAATGTCAACAAGTGGGCTTACAGGTGGGTTCAGTGAGCACGACACTGTAACGTCAACAAGTGGGCTTACAGGTGGGTTCAGTGAGCACGACACTGTGTAATGTCAACAAGTGGGCTTATAGGTAAGTTCAGTGAGCACGACACTGTGTAATGTCAACAAGTGGGATTACAGGTTGGTTCAGTGAGCACGACACTGTGTAATGTCAACAAGTGGGCTTACATGTGGGTTCAGTGAGCACGACACTGTGTAATGTCAACAAGTGGGCTTACAGGTGGGTTCAGTGAGCACGACACTGTAACGTCAACAAGTGGGCTTACAGGTGGGTTCAGTGAGCACGACACTGTGTAATGTCAACAAGTGGGATTACATGTGGGTTCAGTGAGCACGACACTGTGTAATGTCAACAAGTGGGCTTACAGGTGGGTTCAGTGAGCACGACACTGTAACGTCAACAAGTGGGCTTTCAGGTGGGTTCAGTGAGCACGACACTGTGTAATGTCAACAAGTGGGCTTACAGGTGGGTTCAGTGAGCACGACACTGTAACGTCAACAAGTGGGCTTACAGGTGGGTTCAGTGAGCACGACACTGTGTAATGTCAACAAGTGGGCTTACAGGTGGGTTCAGTGAGCACGACACTGTGTAATGCCAACAAGTGGGCTTACAGGTGGGTTCAGTGAGCACGACACTGTGTAATGTCAACAAGTGGGCTTACAGGTGGGTTCAGTGAGCACGACACTGTAACGTCAACAAGTGGGCTTACAGGTGGGTTCAGTGAGCACGACACTGTGTAATGTCAACAAGTGGGCTTACAGGTAAGTTCAGTGAGCACGGCACTGTGTAATGTCAACAAGTGGGCCTACAGGTGGGTTCAGTGAGCACGGCGCGGCGATTGGACTCCGTTCAAGTCTCTTACTTCTGTCTCGAAGTCTCTGTATATTACGCGCATAATAAAATATGGTGTAAGTGTTGATAGAGCTGATTAGTTCCACGAAACCCAAACCCAACTCTTTAAGAAGTTTCACGGTTTCGAGCAAACCAGTTCAGCCAGCTGGTGTTGGTATGATGTAAATCTGGCCGGACGTTGGTGGGGTGATCAGCTCTCTGCCTCTGTTACAGGCGCGCCGGGAACCACTGGTGTCCTGTCAGAGACCCACACGGCGGCCCCCGAGACCGGCTCCCTTGTCGCACCGGACACACAGGGTCAGGCCCAACGGGAGCCCCCAGCAGCCCCACCAGTCCCAGCGGCCACCCCGACGGCGACCCACCCTGCCGACCCCCCGGCGCCCACCCCTACGGCCACCCCGAGGGCTCCCCTCGCCGCAGTGGAGCCGGCTCCCCCGGTGTGCCCTTATGACGTCAGGCTGGCCGAGGTGCGCAGCGTGTGTCGCTCGACCGCTCTGCGCAGATGGAGTGCGCGACCGAGGTCTAACCTCAAACCGGCGACCCTCCAGTCAGTGCTGATTGACGCCGATCGCAAGGTGCTGCTGTGTAGGGCGCCACCGACCGGGCGCCACGACCGCCACTGGCTGGACATTGACTCCGAGGCGCTGTTCGGCGCGCGCACCCCTGCCCCCAGGGGGAGCAGCGAGGGACAGCAGGCAGCGCCACCAAGCCGGCATCTCTTCTCCTCGCGCGACGTGTCCATAGAACAGGTGCGCACCCAGTTCGGCGACTACCGCAAGCTGCTGTTGGTGGAGCACCCCATGCACAGACTGGCCTGGAGCTTATGGCACCAGGACGACTATCACCCGGGCAACTGGACGGATGTGGTGCCTTCTCCACCGCCAGAGGTCGTGACGTACCAGGCCGCGTGCCACCCGTGTGACGTGGCGTACGAGATGGTGGCCCGGGCCGAGACGCTGCAGGAGGACGGTCCCCACCTGAACGCGGCCTTCGGTCTGGGTCCCAGCCAGGGGTACGTGGACTGGGCGGCCGAGTTGGTGGGCCGCCCGGACCACGGCGCCCTGCTCGGCGCCCTGGCAGACACACACGGGCCGGAGGTGGACCGCATACTGGAGGAGCTGCATGTCGACATGGACATGTTCGGCTACCGTTACGCCAACGGGTCGACGTACTGCGAGTACCCCGCCGCCAAATGCTGCTAGGTCGACGTGACACCGCCATAATCCCGTCCCACGCCGCCATAATCCCGTCCCACGCCGCCATAATCCCGTCCCACACCGCCATAATCCCGTCCCACACCGCCAGAACCCCGTCCCACGCCGCCAGAATCCCGTCCCACACCGCCAGAATCCCGTCCCACACCGCCAGAATCCCGTCCCACACCGCCAGAATCCCGTCCCACGCCGCCAGAATCCCGTCCCACGCCGCCAGAATCCCGTCCCACACCGCCAGAATCCCGTCCCACGCCGCTAGAATCCCGTCCCACACCGCCAGAATCCCGTCCCACACCGCCAGAATCCCGTCCTACGCCGCCAGAATCCCGTCCCACGCCGCCAGAATCCCGTTCCACGCCGCCAGAATCCCGTCCCACGCCGCCAGAATCCCGTCCCACGCCGCCATAATCCCGTCCCACAGCGCCAGAATCCCGTCCCACGCCGCCAGAATCCCGTCCCACACCGCCAGAATCCCGTCCCACACCGCCAGAACCCCGTCCCACACCGCCAAAATCCCGTCTCACACCGCCAGAATCCCGTCCCACACCGCCAGAATCCCGTCCCACACCGCCAGAATTCCGTCCCACGCCGCCAGAATCCCGTCCCACACCGCCAGAATCCCGTCCCACACCGCCAGAATTCCGTCCCACGCCGCCAGAATCCCGTCCCACACCGCCAGAATCGCGTCCCACACCGTCAGAATCCCGTCCCACACCGCCAGAATCGCGTCCCACACCGCCAGAATCCCGCCCCACGCCGCCAGAATCCCGTCCTACACCGTCAGAATCCCGTCCCACACCGCCAGAATCGCGTCCCACACCGCCAGAATCCCGCCCCACGCCGCCAGAATCCCGTCCTACACCGCCAGAATCGCGTCCCACACCGTCAGAATCCAGTCCCACACCGCCGGAATCGCGTCCCACACCGTCAGAATCCCGTCCCACACCGACAGAATCTCGTCCCACACCGCCAGAATCCCGTCCACACCGACAGAAACCCGTCCTACAACGCCAGAATCCCGTCCCACACCGACAGAAACCCGTCCTACACCGCCAGAATCCCGTCCCACACCGCCAGAATCCCGTCCCACGCCGCCAGAATCCCGTCCCACACCGCCAGAATCCCGTTTCACATCGCCAGAATCCCGTCCCACGCCGCCAGAATCCCGTCCCACACCGCCAGAATCGCGTCCCACGCCGCCAGAATTCCGTCCCATACCGCAAGAATCGCGTCCCACGCCGCCAGAATTCCGTCCCATACCGCAAGAATCCCGTCCCACACCGCCAGAATCCCGTCCCACACCGCCAGAATCCCGTCCACACCGACAGAAACCCGTCCCACACCGCCAGAATCCCGTCCCACACCGCCAGAATCGCGTCCCACACCGTCAGAATCCCGTCCCACACCGACAGAATCTCGTCCCACACCGCCAGAATCCCGTCCACACCGACAGAAACCCGTCCTACACCGCCAGAATCCCGTCCCACACCGCCAGAATCCCGTCCCACGCCGCCAGAACCCCGTCCCACACCGTCAGAATCGCGTCCCACGCCGCCAGAATCCCGTCCCACGCCGCCAGAATCCCGTCCCACACCGCCAGAATCCCGTCCCACGCCGCCAGATTCCCGTCCCACACCGCCAGAATCGCGTCCCACGCCGCCAGAATTCCGTCCCATACCGCCAGAATCCCGTCCCACACCGCCAGAATCCCGTCCCACACCGCCAGAACCCCGTCCCACGCCGCCAGAATCCCGTCCCACACCGCCAGAATCCCGTCCCACACCGCCAGAATCCCGTCCCACGCCGCCAGAATCCCGTCCCACACCGCCAGAATCGCGTCCCACGCCGCCAGAATTCCGTCCCACGCCGCCAGAATTCCGTCCCATACCGCCAGAATCCCGTCCCACACCGCCAGAATCCCGTCCCACGCCGCCAGAGTTCCGTCCCATACCGCCAGAATCCCGTCCCACACCGCCAGAATCGCGTCCCACGCCGCCAGAATTCCGTCCCATACCGCCAGAATCCCGTCCCACACCGCCAGAATCCCGTCCCACACCGCCAGAATCCCGTCCCACACCGCCAGAATCCCGTCCTACAGCGCCAGAATCACGTCCCACGCCGCCAGAATTCCGTCCCACAGCGCCAGAATCCCGTCCCACGCCGCCAGAATCCCGTCCTACAGCGCCAGAATCCCGTCCCACGCCGCCAGAATCCCGTCCCACGTCGCCAGAACCCCGTCCCACGCCGCCAGAATTCCGTCCCACGCCGCCAGAATCCCGTCCCACGCCGCCAGAATCCCGTCCTACAGCGCCAGAATCCCGTCCCACGCCGCCAGAATCCCGTCCCACGTCGCCAGAACCCCGTTCCACAGCCCCAGAATCCCGTCCCACACCGCCAGAATCCCGTCCACACCGACAGAAACCCGTCCCACACCGCCAGAATCCCGTCCCACACCGCCAGAATCGCGTCCCACACCGTCAGAATCCCGTCCCACACCGACAGAATCTCGTCCCACACCGCCAGAATCCCGTCCACACCGACAGAAACCCGTCCTACACCGCCAGAATCCCGTCCCACACCGCCAGAATCCCGTCCCACGCCGCCAGAACCCCGTCCCACACCGTCAGAATCGCGTCCCACGCCGCCAGAATCCCGTCCCACGCCGCCAGAATCCCGTCCCACGCCGCCAGAATCCCGTCCCACACCGCCAGAATCGCGTCCCACGCCGCCAGAATTCCGTCCCATACCGCCAGAATCCCGTCCCACACCGCCAGAATCCCGTCCCACACCGCCAGAACCCCGTCCCACGCCGCCAGAATCCCGTCCCACACCGCCAGAATCCCGTCCCACACCGCCAGAATCCCGTCCCACACCGCCAGAATCCCGTCCCACACCGCCAGAATCGCGTCCCACGCCGCCAGAATTCCGTCCCACGCCGCCAGAATTCCGTCCCATACCGCCAGAATCCCGTCCCACACCGCCAGAATCCCGTCCCACGCCGCCAGAATTCCGTCCCATACCGCCAGAATCCCGTCCCACACCGCCAGAATCGCGTCCCACGCCGCCAGAATTCCGTCCCATACCGCCAGAATCCCGTCCCACACCGCCAGAATCCCGTCCCACACCGCCAGAATCCCGTCCTACAGCGCCAGAATCACGTCCCACGCCGCCAGAATTCCGTCCCACACCGCCAGAATCGCGTCCCACACCGTCAGAATCCCGTCCCACACCGACAGAATCTCGTCCCACACCGCCAGAATCCCGTCCACACCGACAGAAACCCGTCCTACACCGCCAGAATCCCGTCCCACACCGCCAGAATCCCGTCCCACGCCGCCAGAACCCCGTCCCACACCGTCAGAATCGCGTCCCACGCCGCCAGAATCCCGTCCCACGCCGCCAGAATCCCGTCCCACACCGCCAGAATCCCGTCCCACGCCGCCAGAATCCCGTCCCACACCACCAGAATCGCGTCCCACGCCGCCAGAATTCCGTCCCATACCGCCAGAATCCCGTCCCACACCGCCAGAATCCCGTCCCACACCGCCAGAATCCCGTCCCACACCGCCAGAATCCCGTCCCACGCCGCCAGAATCCCGTCCCACACCGCCAGAATCGCGTCCCACGCCGCCAGAATTCCGTCCCACGCCGCCAGAATTCCGTCCCATACCGCCAGAATCCCGTCCCACACCGCCAGAATCCCGTCCCACGCCGCCAGAATTCCGTCCCATACCGCCAGAATCCCGTCCCACACCGCCAGAATCGCGTCCCACGCCGCCAGAATTCCGTCCCATACCGCCAGAATCCCGTCCCACACCGCCAGAATCCCGTCCCACACCGCCAGAATCCCGTCCCACACCGCCAGAATCCCGTCCTACAGCGCCAGAATCACGTCCCACGCCGCCAGAATTCCGTCCCACAGCGCCAGAATCCCGTCCCACGCCGCCAGAATCCCGTCCTACAGCGCCAGAATCCCGTCCCACGCCGCCAGAATCCCGTCCCACGTCGCCAGAACCCCGTCCCACGCCGCCAGAATTCCGTCCCACGCCGCCAGAATCCCGTCCCACGCCGCCAGAATCCCGTCCTACAGCGCCAGAATCCCGTCCCACGCCGCCAGAATCCCGTCCCACGTCGCCAGAACCCCGTTCCACAGCCCCAGAATCCCGTCCCACACCGCCAGAATCCCGTCCCACACCGCCAGAATCCCGTCCCACGCCGCCAGAATCCCGTCCCACACCGCCAGAATCGCGTCCCACGCCGCCAGAATTCCGTCCCATACCGCCAGAATCCCGTCCCACACCGCCAGAATCCCGTCCACACCGACAGAAACCCGTCCCACACCGCCATAATCCCGTCCCACACCGCCATAATCCCGTCCCACACCGCCAGAATCGCGTCCCACACCGTCAGAATCCCGTCCCACACCGACAGAATCTCGTCCCACACCGCCAGAATCCCGTCCACACCCACAGAAACCCGTCCCACACCGCCAGAATCCCGTCCCACACCGCCAGAATCCCGTCCCACGCCGCCAGAATCCCGTCCCACGCCGCCATAATCCCGTCCCACGCCGCCAGAATCCCGTCCCACGCCGCCATAATCCCGTCCCACAGCGCCAGAATCCCGTCTCACAGCGCCAGAATCCCGTCCCACAGCGCCAGAATCCCGTCTCACAGCGCCAGAATCCCGTCCCACACCGCCAGAATCCCGCCCCACGCCGCCGGAATCCCGTCCCACAGCGCCAGAATCCCGTCCCACACCGCCAGAATCCCGCCCCACGCCGCCGGAATCCCGTCCCACAGCGCCAGAATCGCGTCCCACAGCGCCATAATCCCGAATGAACAGTTATTGTTAATATTGACTTCGCTAAGTGTCACGGTGTAATCAGTCGAGTTGAGCTGAGCGGAGGCTGATGTCAGAACTTGCCAATTTCAAGACAAACAGTGGAAGGCATAAGTCAATGTTAAGCCCCAAGGGGGCAGGGGGTTAGATCAGAAAGCTCAAAATAACTTATATGGAAATTCGACAGTTATCGATTGCATACATTTCTCATGCTGTCTATAAATGGGGGACCGTCTGACATTGTCATGTCATGTCATTGCTACAGCAGGTGTCACATATGTTTAAGGGTGCAGGATAAATATTACAAAGGACACATCGATTATCATATGGATGATGTATTTTCAAGCAGAAGTGTTAGATCCCTCGTATCGCTTTTCAGGGGGCGATGTTTTCAGGAAACTTAGACGTAATGACTTGACCCTTGTGTGGTCATTTAGAAAACAAGACTTCCAAAATGTCTACTTCCTCCAGGCCTTTCCACCCCTACCCTCCCCACTGGGGCTTCACAATGACGAACCGCTGTTTCCATAATGCTCGCGCACGTATTAGTCGGGCAGTACAATTGACACAATAATCAATTTCCTGTGTCCAAACGTGAGCAAATGCCTTGTTATAACAACACGTCCAGACGGGTGTTCGGGGAATTCACTGGAAGACAATAGTTAACGTAACAAACAAAATAAAGACTCATTAAGGGCGTGATCGATTCGCCTCTTCCAAAGTCTACCTCTTCTAGAAGAGCATTTGCCATGCGATCGTTTCGCCTCTTCTATTCCAAGAAGACCTCTTCTGCTCTTCCGCCCAGGCAGGGAGAAGAGAGAAGAGGTAGAGGCTATTCCAAGATGGCGGAAGCTAACTATGCAACATTCGCTTAGTGTGACCAAATAGGTTTAAGGATGAAATACATGAATGAAACAACAAATAAAATTATATGAAACCGATGTAGGACCTTATTTTGTTATTTTAAAAGCATGTGCGGGGTATATGAGGGCCCACATATGTAGTTAACCATGAATCTGTCTGTTAATGTTGAGCGATAATATATGGATATGGGCGATAAGTTGTGAGGAATAAGTGAGTTTTCTTTCGCCATATTAAAACTACGCTTTCAACTCGTCAGACGCGATCGATTCATCGCTCATATTCTCTATTCTTGGATGAGCTCTTCTCTGCCTGGAAGAGTTAAATCGATTAGACTCCAAGTCTCAAATAAATTGGTCGTCGTTTTCATTGGTTTGAGGAGGTCGCCTTGAACCCCTTAAGGTAAGGAGAATGCCCATGTAACAGTACATTTTTGAAAAAGGATGTACGAGGCGCAAGCCGAGTAGGCCTTCAACTCTTTTCAAGAATGAACTGTTAAACGGGTATTATCTGACTTAAAGTACGGTGAGCCTCACCTGTTATTATCTGACTTAAAGTACGGTGAGCCTCACCTGTTATTATCTGACTTAAAGTACGGTGAGCCTCACCTGTTCCCCGTAGTATGCATAGGAGTTCAATTAGGAGGTAAATGCATCTCTCGCTTCCGAAACTAATACAATGGCTGACTGAAGTCGGTCCATCTTCCATCTAAGAACCCACGAAATGTATTATTGTAGCAATGGTAAGCGTGAGTCATACGTGAGCTAAACTGAAACAATGGTTCGCCCTGACATGGAAGAACGTCGGACCCTGCAGCCACAAGTCAGTTTAGTTCATCTACAGAATGACGTCGTGTTTCGAGTCGAGGCACGTAGGTTACTTTACATGGATTATGTGTCATTATTCAGACGATACTTTGATTGGTTGATTGGTTAGTCAGGACGCTTTAACCACTTTTGGTCATATCGCGTCAATGGGAGAAGGAAGGGAGAGTGGAGCCATGTCCCCGGGGGTAAACCCCTACTCTCAGACGATACTTTGAATGTGGAATATGATATAATCGTCTATCTATTGGATAATGAAAGGATATGATACGCAGCGATGGGGTTTGAAACAAGGAACACTCAATGCGTCGTTGATGGATAGGATACGGTTTGCAAAATGAGTTCCGTGGGATTCAATAGAAAGAAAAATAATTTCTAGTGTGATTATAACATATAAGGAACTGTCGGTATGTATTTTGCATACGAGTTACATATGATCTCAGACTGATGATTTTCTCTGTATTTGCTGGAGCTTTTTATCAGGCGTCAAGTTTCCAGTTCTTCCATTATGGTTGTGACTGGTTTCACAGAAGCTCATTATTGCTCATGATTGGCATTGACTGCGATTGTCGATTTCGTAACAGAAGGAAGATTGTTCAACAGGAAAGTAGTTTGGTCTCCTCGAGTCAATCGCAATTTAACAGCTCTCTAAAACAGTACATTCTTGAAAATTAAAGTACAATTTAGACTATGGGATGACGTCATAGCAGTACTTTTAAGGTCCTATCGCGTCAGTTGGGAGGATCAAGGGAAGAGCGAAGCCATGTCCCGGGGGTAACCCCTACTCTTTTTGAGGAAGAACATGGGATCTTTATCCTCTTCAGTACGAAGACATTGGCCCAGTGGGGCGCGGTCCCCAGAGAGTATTACTGGCCTGGCAGAGCCCACTAGACAAAGGTCATGGGCGCTAACCACCAAGGTAGCCCCGGACGGGAATTTCTTTGCGTATCGAGGTAACTCTAATTGTGCGTCTCACAGAAACGTAAGATTCGATAACAAAATACGATAACAAACCGTGCATCCAACGTCAAACTATTTATTCTCAGGTCTTCACACTGTCACAGATACAATGCGGAGTGTTCTTCATACTGGCACAACTGTTTGTAACGTCTGGTCAAGAGGTTACCTTTTCTCTTTTCCCAGATCATAGTCTATGATTGAGTATATAACGTCTTGTCAAAGTTACCCTTTCACTTCTTCCAGATCATAGTCTATGATTGAGTTTATAACGTCTTGTCAAAGTTACCCTTTCACTTCTTCCAGATCATAGTTTATGATTGAGTATATAACGTCTTGTCAAGATGTTACCCTTTCTCTTCTTCCAGATCAGTCTATGATTGAGTATCAAAGTGAACATATACAGAGGGAGTAAAGCAGACAATGTATGACAAGTATACACCAGAATGTATGTACATACATGTCAGGATAGTTATCTTCTACGGTATTGACCATCTACGTCCAGTTCCCAGACTCGCCCTCATGCAGTACCCATGGAACCTCGGGGTTTGCCCGCTACAACATGCACCATTCATGCTTATATACGTTAATATGTATATATACAACAAACGTGTTTGTGATGTGCTGGGTTGGCCGTTACTGTCGGCGGCTCTCTGATGCCGAATATACTGGCCTTCAGCTTCTTCCTTTTCACCTCTGACGACTGACATAACATGTGCAGCTTGTTACCATAGCTACGCGGTGACAACCCAAACACAACAGCTGACTTCATATAGCATTACAGCAGAACTGTCCGAGGGAATAGAGGGGGAGGGGGGGGGGGCTAGGAAGTTGCTATTTCTAAACACTGCTTGCAAGCAGTATGAAGGACCTGGTTCGCTACGGGGGTTAGTGTATGTATAGGAGGTATATAGGACCTTGAATACCAGGCAGTAAGTACGCTAGCAGTACACATTTCACCTCCTACACGTGGACATGGCTGGGCGAGGCTAACACCATTAGACCTCCGGCTTGTTAAGACAGGAGTGACCGACAGTTAACTGGATAGCAAACTGTAGTGTTAGGACCGCACCATCTCCGTCATAATAATATACAAATTGGCATACAGTTGCAGTGAAGTGGTGAAAACAGGTGGCGCCCAGTGGCCTGTAGACCTGCCGGCTGATGTACTCTGCCAACAAGTGGCGCCCAGTGGCCTGTAGACCTGCCGGCTGATGTACTCTGCCAACAAGTGGCGCCCAGTGGCCTGTAGACCTGCCGGCTGATGTACTCTGCCAACAGGTGGCGCCCAGTGGCCTGTAGACCTGCCGGCTGATGTACTCTGCCAACAAGTGGCGCCCAGTGGCCTGTAGACCTGCCGGCTGATGTACTCTGCCAACAAGTGGCGCCCAGTGGCCTGTAGACCTGCCGGCTGATGTACTCTGCCACCAGGTGGCGCCCAGTGGCCTGTAGACCTGCCGGCTGATGTACTCTGCCACCAGGTGGCGCCCAGTGGCCTGTAGACCTGCCGGCTGATGTACTCTGCCAACAAGTGGCGCCCAGTGGCCTGTAGACCTGCCGGCTGATGTACTCTGCCAACAAGTGGCGCCCAGTGGCCTGTAGACCTGCCGGCTGATGTACTCTGCCAACAAGTGGCGCCCAGTGGCCTGTAGACCTGCCGGCTGATGTACTCTGCCAACAAGTGGCGCCCAGTGGCCTGTAGACCTGCCGGCTGATGTACTCTGCCAACAAGTGGCGCCCAGTGGCCTGTAGACCTGTCGGCTGATGTACTCTGCCAACAGGTGGCGCCTAGTGGCCTGTAGACCTGCCGGCTGATGTACTCTGCCAACAGGTGGCGCCCAGTGGCCTGTAGACCTGCCGGCTGATGTACTCTGCCAACAAGTGGCGCCCAGTGGCCTGTAGACCTGTCGGCTGATGTACTCTGCCAACAGGTGGCGCCCAGTGGCCTGTAGACCTGCCGGCTGATGTACTCTGCCAACAGGTGGCGCCCAGTGGCCTGTAGACCTGCCGGCTGATGTACTCTGCCACCAGGTGGCGCCCAGTGGCCTGTAGACCTGCCGGCTGATGTACTCTGCCACCAGGTGGCGTCCAGTGGCCTGTAGACCTGCCGGCTGATGTACTCTGCCAACAGGTGGCGCCCAGTGGCCTGTAGACCTGCCGGCTGATGTACTCTGCCAACAGGTGGCGCCCAGTGGCCTGTAGACCTGCCGGCTGATGTACTCTGCCAACAGGTGGCGCCCAGTGGCCTGTAGACCTGCCGGCTGATGTACTCTGCCAACAAGTGGCGCCCAGTGGCCTGTGGACCTGTCGGCTGATGTACTCTGCCAACAGGTGGCGCCCAGTGGCCTGTAGACCTGCCGGCTGATGTACTCTGCCAACAGGTGGCGCCCAGTGGCCTGTAGACCTGCCGGCTGATGTACTCTGCCAACAGGTGGCGCCCAGTGGCCTGTAGACCTGTCGGCTGATGTACTCTGCCACCAGGTGGCGCCCAGTGGCCTGTAGACCTGCCGGCTGATGTACTCTGCCAACAGGTGGCGCCCAGTGGCCTGTAGACCTGCCGGCTGATGTACTCTGCCAACAGGTGGCGCCCAGTGGCCTGTAGACCTGCCGGCTGATGTACTCTGCCACCAGGTGGCGCCCAGTGGCCTGTAGACCTGCCGGCTGATGTACTCTGCCAACAGGTGGCGCCCAGTGGCCTGTAGACCTGCCGGCTGATGTACTCTGCCACCAGGTGGCGCCCAGTGGCCTGTGGACCTGCCGGCTGATGTACTCTGCCACCAGGTGGCGCCCAGTGGCCTGTGGACCTGCCGGCTGATGTACTCTGCCACCAGGTGGCGCCCAGTGGCCTGTAGACCTGCCGGCTGATGTACTCTGCCAACAGGTGGCGCCCAGTGGCCTGTAGACCTGCCGGCTGATGTACTCTGCCAACAGGTGGCGCCCAGTGGCCTGTAGACCTGCCGGCTGATGTACTCTGCCACCAGGTGGCGCCCAGTGGCCTGTAGACCTGCCGGCTGATGTACTCTGCCAACAGGTGGCGCCCAGTGGCCTGTAGACCTGCCGGCTGATGTACTCTGCCACCAGGTGGCGCCCAGTGGCCTGTAGACCTGCCGGCTGATGTACTCTGCCAACAGGTGGCGCCCAGTGGCCTGTAGACCTGCCGGCTGATGTACTCTGCCACCAGGTGGCGCCCAGTGGCCTGTAGACCTGCCGGCTGATGTACTCTGCCAACAGGTGGCGCCCAGTGGCCTGTAGACCTGTCGGCTGATGTACTCTGCCAACAGGTGGCGCCCAGTGGCCTGTAGACCTGTCGGCTGATGTACTCTGCCAACAGGTGGCGCCCAGTGGCCTGTAGACCTGCCGGCTGATGTACTCTGCCACCAGGTGGCGCCCAGTGGCCTGTAGACCTGCCGGCTGATGTACTCTGCCAACAGGTGGCGCCCAGTGGCCTGTAGACCTGCCGGCTGATGTACTCTGCCACCAGGTGGCGCCCAGTGGCCTGTAGACCTGCCGGCTGATGTACTCTGCCAACAGGTGGCGCCCAGTGGCCTGTAGACCTGCCGGCTGATGTACTCTGCCAACAGGTGGCGCCCAGTGGCCTGTAGACCTGCCGGCTGATGTACTCTGCCAACAGGTGGCGCCCAGTGGCCTGTAGACCTGCCGGCTGATGTACTCTGCCAACAGGTGGCGCCCAGTGGCCTGTAGACCTGCCGGCTGATGTACTCTGCCAACAGGTGGCGCCCAGTGGCCTGTAGACCTGCCGGCTGATGTACTCTGCCAACAAGTGGCGCCCAGTGGCCTGTAGACCTGTCGGCTGATGTACTCTGCCAACAGGTGGCGCCCAGTGGCCTGTAGACCTGCCGGCTGATGTACTCTGCCAACAGGTGGCGCCCAGTGGCCTGTAGACCTGCCGGCTGATGTACTCTGCCACCAGGTGGCGCCCAGTGGCCTGTAGACCTGCCGGCTGATGTACTCTGCCAACAGGTGGCGCCCAGTGGCCTGTAGACCTGCCGGCTGATGTACTCTGCCACCAGGTGGCGCCCAGTGGCCTGTAGACCTGCCGGCTGATGTACTCTGCCACCAGGTGGCGCCCAGTGGCCTGTAGACCTGCCGGCTGATGTACTCTGCCACCAGGTGGCGCCCAGTGGCCTGTAGACCTGCCGGCTGATGTACTCTGCCAACAGGTGGCGCCCAGTGGCCTGTAGACCTGCCGGCTGATGTACTCTGCCAACAGGTGGCGCTACAGGCGGCTCTTGAGTTGTCAGGAGGGTCGTTGTTCTGGGCGGGGCGTCGGCCCCCTATACTTGGCCGTCTTATGTACGAAACCTCGCTCTATCAGGCTGTAGCTCATGTCCAGGATAGTCTCGCGCAGGTCACGTGGTTTGATATCCAACACCTCTCGCATCTACACGTGAGAAAGAAAACAACAATAACATGTACCAACAAAGTCATTAATGAGGACATTATTTGTGTGTGTGTGTAAAATTATTTATTTATCACCGATCAATATCAATGTACATGCGCGAGTGACATATCATAAGGCAGATAAAAAAGAAAACATTCTATTTAAACAGGAAGATATAATGCACGTAACAATGCGCATGCGTAGTTAAGCCGTGTATGTTTATATATTTGTACCGTGTTGTCGAATTCATGCTTTAAGAAACCTAATGCAGTGTCTCTTATCGTTTGTCAAATTCCTTATTATTTATCAATATATAAAGTTTATATATGATGAAACAAACAACCGAAAGCACTAGATCTTCACACCTAATTCAACAGCCAATTAGAATTGATCTGGTGTTACATTTCTTCCAAAAAGGTCAGATACAGCCTTGCAAATGTGTTGTTATATTCGCACCAATACAAAAGATGAGATATAATATGTATATAGTTACAATGTGGACAAGGTTCACAGTCTTTGATCTTTATTTTCTTAAGGTTGTAGTTACATGAAAATATATTATGTAAAAAAAAAAATTGGGGATCTTGAATATCAATCAAATTTCTCTTAAAAGCAACACCAATTTTAAAACTTGCGCTCTCCCCACACCAGTCATGAAGCGCTTTAACAGGCAGGGGTTTATCCACAATTAATTCCTACAAGATTCTTATAAAACTGTTTTATTTTTTCTGGGTTAGTTTGCTTGAGGAGTCTCCGCATTATGGAGATCAGCTGGTATCCCGGTGTGGCGATATGCGCAGCCAGCAACATTTCTCTAAGGGGTCTAAAAGCTTTCCTTAATACTTTAACTTGTCGCAGTATATCCCTCTTATCTGCTATACGTTGGTACAAGTCCGTCTCGTCGATCAGACTGTTTATAAATTAAAGATCACTGACCACTGACCCACTGACCCTGGCTGTCACCACTGACCCTGGCTGTCACCACTGACCCTGGCTGTCACCGATCACCCTGGCTGTCACCACTCACTCTGGCTGTGTCACAATTGACCCTGGCTGTCACCACTCACCTGGCTGTCACCACTCACCCTGGCTGTCACCACTGACCCTAGCTGTCACCACTGACTCTGGCTGTGTCACGACTGACCCTGGTTGTGTCACCACTCACCCGGGCTGTGTCACCACTCACCCTGGCTGTCACCACTCACCCTGGCTGTCACCACTCACCCTGGCTGTCACCACTGACCCTAGCTGTCACCACTGACTCTGGCTGTGTCACGACTGACCCTGGTTGTGTTACCACTCACCCGGGCTGTGTCACCACTCACCCTGGCTGTCACCACTCACCCTGGCTGTCACCACTCACCCTGGCTGTCACCACTCCCGCTGGCTGTCACCACTGACCCTGGCTGTCACCACTCACCCTCGCTGTCACCACTCGCCCTCGCTGTCACCACTGACCCTGGCTGTCACCACTGACCCTGGCTGTCACCACTGACCCTCGCTGTCACCACTCACCCTCGCTGTCACCACTGACCCTGACTGTCACCACTGACCCTGGCTGTCACCACTGACCCTGGCTGTCACCACTGACCCTGGCTGTCACCACTGACCCTGGCTGTCACCGATCACCCTGGCTGTCACCACTCACTCTGGCTGTGTCACAATTGACCCTGGCTGTCACCACTCACCTGGCTGTCACCACTCACCCTGGCTGTCACCACTGACCCTAGCTGTCACCACTGACTCTGGCTGTGTCACGACTGACCCTGGTTGTGTTACCACTCACCCGGGCTGTGTCACCACTCACCCTGGCTGTCACCACTCACCCTGGCTGTCACCACTCACCCTGGCTGTCACCACTCCCGCTGGCTGTCACCACTCACCCTGGCTGTCACCACTCACCCTCGCTGTCACCACTCACCCTCGCTGTCACCACTGACCCTGGCTGTCACCACTGACCCTGGCTGTCACCACTCACCCTCGCTGTCACCACTGACCCTCGCTGTCACCACTGACCCTGACTGTCACCACTGACCCTGGCTGTCACCACTGACCCTGGCTGTCACCACTGACCCTGGCTGTCACCACTGACCCTGGCTGTCACCACTGACCCTGGCTGTCATCACTCACCCTGGCTGTCACCATTCACCCTGGCTGTCACCACTCACCCTGACTGTCACCACTCACCCTGGCTGTGTCACCACTCACCCTGGCTGTCACCACTCACCCTGGCTGTCACCACTCACCCTGACTGTCACCACTCACCCTCGCTGTCACCACTCACCCTGACTGTCACCACTCACCCTGGCTGTGTCACCACTCACCCTGGCTGTCACCACTCACCCTGGCTGTCACCACTCACCCTGGCTGTCACCACTCACCCTCGCTGTCACCACTCACCCTCGCTGTCACCACTGACCCTGGCTGTCACCACTGACCCTCGCTGTCACCACTGACCCTGGCTGTCACCGATCACCCTGGCTGTCACCACTGACCCTGGCTGTCACCACTGACCCTGGCTGTCACCACTGACCCTGGCTGTCATCACTCACCCTGGCTGTCACCATTCACCCTGGCTGTCACCACTCACCCTGACTGTCACCACTCACCCTGGCTGTGTCACCACTCACCCTGGCTGTCACCACTCACCCTGGCTGTGTTGAGCTGCTGCGTCTTGCCGATGTTGGGGAGGATCATCCGGATTGTCTTGTCGAAGAGTCCTGTGATCCAGACGAGAGCGTAGGGCGCGTTGGTGGTCGGGACGTTGTAGCCTGAAGGGAAGCGAAGTGAAATGCTTGTGTTTTGGGCCACTGTTATGCACACGGAGGCTAATTGGGCCAAGACCCCCCTCCCCCACCCCCCCTCCCCTACCCCCCTCTCCCACCCCCCACCCCCCTCCCCTACCCCCACTGACATGGGATTGGACGTAGCTTATCCCTGACGTCCGTGCCGGGGCTCCAGACGGGGGTCCCGAAGGGCAAGCGAACAGGGAGTACCCGGGTTAACTGGATCCACAATGGCATCATTGAGCGGAGTGATAAGAAGCTGCTTGACGTAAATATATTCCTTGCTAAAGAATAAACTCAAAATTCAGCGATAACTGCACAACAATTTCAAATGTCGTGTGTCTGGTTCTGGCATGAGCCCTCCACGCCAGACACAAGCCACTATGGGTGCACAGCCCCCGTGTGTCTGGTTCTGGCATGAGCCCTCCACGCCAGACACAAGCCACTATGGGTGCACATCCCCCGTGTGTCTGGTTCTGGCATGAGCCCTCCACGCCAGACGCAAGCCACTATGGGTGCACAGCCCCCGGGGGTCTGGTTCTGGCATGAGCCCTCCATGCCAGACACAAGCCACCATGGGTGCACAGCCCTCGTGTGTCTGGTTCGCGCTGTATTGTTTCTGTGTATGCCGAAGAAACACTTTAATTTGTTTGGGGATAAAACACAACTCGTGTTAGTGGTTGTGGGGTGCGAAGACGTGCTCCCTAGTGATACAGGGGAGGGGCATGATGTCTCTCTAGTGTATGTGTGGTATGACCATCAAATGCACAAACAGGACATTGACTCATACAAAAAGTATCTGGGTAAAATGCCTCACACCGGAATGCTTAACAAGCACGCCGTGTTTCAGTCCCTACAGCTGTGGTAGGTCATTGGACTCTCCAGGACATTTTTGAGAGCACCCTTCATACATTGATGTGGTAGTTGTTTCAGACGTGTTTTGTGCGTGCGCACGGAGGCAGAATTAGGTCAAACAACGTTGGGGACGGGGGTGGGGGGGGGGGGGGGTGCTGGTTGACATACGCGCCAGATTAGATGGCCCAGACCGAAATAAATACAATGGATTGTTGTATGTTTGACAATATGCACGATTCTATAACCCTGGTTGGGAATATCAAGTCCTGGTTCGATCTGGTTCATGTCAATGCACACACACTGTATGACCTTTCGTTCACTATCCCGGCCAGCCGGTGGCTCCCCCTGGCGAGACGCGCCGCGCTGAGCCACGCTAAATGTCAGGCGACAATATAAGGTATTTGTCAGTTTGATTGATTGATTTTATTGAGCAACATGAAAAGCCTTGCGACTGAGCGAGTCCAGGATGCAGACCAATGTGTGAGGGTAAAGCGTTAGCACCTGTTGTAGCAGACCGGGCGGCCCAGTGACGGCGGCGCACACACCCACAGCCAGGTGTCAACGTGTACCCAGCCCTCTCACAGTGGAGGGAACCTCCGGAGGCCAGGACGCCACAAGCCACACTCCCTGCCACGTCTCAGGCACAGGGATCACTGTACGACACTTCATTCCCTCCTCACAACGTCGACCAATCCAGGCGATGACGTCATCGATTTCTGGAGATACCCGTCGTCACGCGGTGACGTCACAGGGGTCGAAAAGACGCCTCTAGTGACACTCGGTCACGGATCCCTCACATCGCTGTCACCACAGACCAGGGTGGTACCGCTGTGACGCCATTACACGCCATGACCATGCTTACCTTGTCCCGCGCCCTGGTCTCGTTCAGGGGGTTCGCCGTGCTGCTGGGGGTCGCCGTGGGGGGCGTGCTGGTCGCCACCCTCGCATGGCACCCCTCGGCCATCACCACCCCGCTCCCCGCCACTGTTGGCCGGCAGCCGGGCCTAGTGCACGTGGAGAACGCCCGGCGAGACCTGCGGGCCGTCCTGGGGGAGTACCTGGAGGGCGGGGCGGGCGGGGCGGGCGGGGAGCAGCCTGACCCCGCCCCCTCCGCCAGGTGGCAGTACCCCGTCCAGCCGGCCCCACCCTGCACCTCCCAAAAGGCCTTCGTCGTCCTCGTCTACACGGCGGCCTCCAACGCTGACCGACGCCAGGCCCTCAGGACCACGTGGGGGGCCTTCCACCGTTACCATGGCTACCTGGACCACGAGTACATCTTCTCCCTGGTCTTCGTCATGGGACACAGCCCCCTGGCCGACAAGGCCTCCCTCCAAGCGGAGATAGCAACCCATGGCGACATCCTGATAGGGGACTTCAATGACACGTACTACAACCTGACGACCAAGGGCTTAGCGGCCTACGAGTGGCTGGCCGGCGCGTGTCCCCTGGACAACCTGGCCTTCATCTTCAAGACGGACGATGACGTGTTCGTGAACATGTTTTACCTGGTGGGGGCGGCCCTAAAGCTCGCCTCCCGCCCCGTACCACCCTTCTTCCTCTGCAACATCATGCGCGGCATCGAGGTGGAGCGGACCGGCAAGTACGCCATGACGCGCCGCGAGTACCCCGACCCCGTCTACCCGACTTTCTGCCAGGGGGTGGGCTACCTCATGGGCACCCCGGCCTTCCGCCTCCTCCGGCGCGGGGTGCGCCTCGCCCCGCCCAGCAAGATGGAGGACGTGTACTTCACGGGGGTGGCACCCCAGGCCGTGCTGCGGCAGCTGGCCACCCGGGACTGGGACCCCACCCACAACACCAGTCTCCTCTACCAGCGGGTCAGCCACAAGATGGTCATTCCCAACCTGGGCCGGGTCAAGGACGTGTACAGCCAGCGGGAGGCGCAGCACTTTGTGTTCGTCCACCAGTTGCCCCTGGACATGTGGCAGCCCCGCATGGCGCAGCTCGAGGCCTTCTACTCCACGGCCAGGCCACGAGACACGTGACGTCACTTCCGGCGTCCACCCTCATCACGTGATGAGCGTCACGTGATGGACGGAGCGAAGCGTTACACATGTGGCGGAGCGCCATCACACTGGCTGCAACATACGTTGTGGACTGCTCCAACCGAAGCCCGAACAACCTTCCCCGAACACCTTCCCAATTAATGTTGATACAATTTGTGTTATTGTGCAATGTACCATTTGATATAGCGATATTAATGACGCATGAATGTGTGTGTATCACGCGGCTATACAGTCACGAACGTGGTAACTGTGGGGCTAAATACGTCACAAATAAAGTCAGTCAAGTCAATTGTTAAGGTCAAGGTCATTGTTATTAGTGGACAGAAGACATAATACGGATTTTACATTTTCACCCTACCGGTGACGCAATCTCGTTGGACTTTCCATGACATTCTTCAGAGCAACCTTCATACATTGATGTGGTAGTTGTTTTAGACCTGTGACGCCGTGACGTCACAATTGCGGTTGCGCGAGAACCAATAAGCAAGCGCCTGCTGAGCACGCTATGTACGTCATGTGATCAGTAATGACTTGGCAATAAATGTTATCCGATGAGTTCACAACGTGCATGTTGATAATTTAAAAGAATTACGAGTTAGTAGAGGCAGCGGACATTTCAAACATTACAAAGAACGTAAGAAAGCTGCTCATGCAGCAATTTCCAAATATATCCGTTGTTTAGGTAGTTAATGGACATGTGGTTCAATATTGATGGTATTATGTCCGTTTACAATGTATACGTTGTCATATCGACCGTCGTTTTATAAGGCAAAACATAGCACATAGGTATTCCCAACTAGCGATGACGAAGTGAACAAAAATGAATGCACCGATTGTCATGTTAGGACCATTTAGTAGACACGAGGGCTAAACTAGGCCAAGGAAGCTCCGGGGACAATGTCAGATGTTGATAGAACGTGCCCCAAATTAGGATTTCGAACCAGGGAGCCAAAGATTTCGAGTGTTCTACCGCGTTCTTTGGCTTATTTCATAGTACCCGTTTATGATTAATCGCAGCATGAACAGATTGAATCAGATCACAAGCAGTGCGCTGCTGACCTCTATAATTTAGATGTCTCACATATAACTGTGAGTGCGCTGCTGACCTCTATCATTCAGATGTCTCACATCTAACTGTGAGTGCGCTGCTGACCTCTATCATTCAGATGTCTCACATATAACTGTGAGTGCGCTGCTGACCTCTATCATTCAGATGTCTCACATCTAACTGTGAGTGTGTTGCTGCCCTCTTTCATTCAGATGTCTCACATCTAACTGTGAGTACGCTGCTGACCTCTATCATTCAGATGTCTCACATATAACTGAGTGCGCTGCTGACCTCTATCATTCAGATGTCTCACATATAACTGTGAGTGCGATGCTGACCTCTATCATTCAGATGTCTCACATATAACTGTGAGTGCGTGGCTGACTTCTATCATTCAGATGTCTCACATATAACTGTGAGTGCGCTGCTGACCTCTATCATTCAGATGTCTCACATATAACTGAGTGCGCTGCTGACCTCTATCATTCAGATGCCTCACATGTAACTGAGTGCGCTGCTGACCTCTATCATTCAGATGTCTCACATATAACTGTGAGTGCGCTGCTGACCTCTATCATTCAGATGTCTCACATATAACTGTGAGTGCGCTGCTGACCTCTATCATCCAGATGTCTCACATATAACTGTGAGTGCGCTGCTGACCTCTATCATTCAGATGTCTCACATATAACTGTGAGTGCGATGCTGACCTCTATCATTCAGATGTCTCACATATAACTGTGAGTGCGATGCTGACCTCTATCATTCAGATGTCTCACATATAACTGAGTGCGCTGCTGACCTCTATCATTCAGATGTCTCACATATAACTGTGAGTGTGTTGCTGCCCTCTTTCATTCAGATGTCTCACATCTAACTGTGAGTACGCTGCTGACCTCTATCATTCAGATGTCTCACATATAACTGTGAGTGTGTTGCTGCCCTCTTTCATTCAGATGTCTCACATCTAACTGTGAGTACGCTGCTGACCTCTATCATTCAGATGTCTCACATATAACTGAGTGCGCTGCTGACCTCTATCATTTAGATGTCTCACATATAACTGTGAGTGCGATGCTGACCTCTATCATTCAGATGTCTCACATATAACTGTGAGTGTGTTGCTGCCCTCTTTCATTCAGATGTCTCACATATAACTGTGAGTGCGCTGCTGACCTCTATCATTCAGATGTCTCACATATAACTGTGAGTGCGCTGCTGACCTCTATCATTCAGATGTCTCACATATAACTGTGAGTGCGCTGCTGACCTCTATCATTCAGATGTCTCACATATAACTGTGAGTGCGCTGCAGACCTCTATCATTCAGATGTCTCACATATAACTGTGAGTGCGCTGCTGACCTCTATCATTCAGATGTCTCACATATAACTGTGAGTGCGCTGCTGACCTCTATCATTCAGATGTCTCACATATAACTGTGAGTGCGCTGCTGACCTCTATCATTCAGATGTCTCACATATAACTGTGAGTGCGCTGCTGACCTCTATCATTCAGATGTCTCACATATAACTGTCAGTGCGATGCTGACCTCTATCATTCAGATGTCTCACATATAACTGTGAGTGTGTTGCTGCCCTCTTTCATTCAGATGTCTCACATCTAACTGTGAGTACGCTGCTGACCTCTATCATTCAGATGTCTCACATATAACTGTGAGTGCGCTGCTGACCTCTATCATTCAGATGTCTCACATTTAACTGTGAGTGCGCTGCTGACCTCTATCATTCAGATGTCTCACATATAACTGTGAGTGCGCTGCTGACCTCTATCATTCAGATGTCTCACATATAACTGTGAGTGCGCTGCAGACCTCTATCATTCAGATGTGTCACATATAACTGTGAGTGCGCTGCTGACCTCTATCATTCAGATGTCTCACATATAACTGTGAGTGCGATGCTGACCTCTATCAATCAGATGTCTCACATATAACTGTGAGTGTGTTGCTGCCCTCTTTCATTCAGATGTCTCACATCTAACTGTGAGTGCGCTGCTGACCTCTATCATTCAGATGTCTCACATATAACTGTGAGTGCGCTGCTGACCTCTATCATTCAGATGTCTCACATATAACTGTGAGTGCGTTGCTGACCTCTATCATTCAGATGTCTCACATATAACTGTGAGTGCGCTGCTGACCTCTATCATTCAGATGTCTCACATATAACTGTGAGTGCGTGGCTGACTTCTATCATTCAGATGTCTCGCATATAACTGTGAGTGCGCTGCTGACCTCTATCATTCAGATGACTCACATATAACTGAGTGCGCTGCTGACCTCTATCATTCAGATGCCTCACATATAACTGAGTGCGCTGCTGACCTCTATCATTCAGATGTCTCACATATAACTGTGAGTGCGCTGCTGACCTCTATCATTCAGATGTCTCACATATAACCGTGAGTGCGCTGCTGACCTCTATCATTCAGATGTCTCACATATAACTGTGAGTGCGCTGCTGACCTCTATCATTCAGATGTCTCACATATAACTGTGAGTGCGCTGCTGACCTCTATCATTTCAGATGTCTCACATATAACTGTCAGTGCGATGCTGACCTCTATCATTCAGATGTCTCACATATAACTGTGAGTGTGTTGCTGCCCTCTTTCATTCAGATGTCTCACATCTAACTGTGAGTACGCTGCTGACCTCTATCATTCAGATGTCTCACATATAACTGAGTGCGCTGCTGACCTCTATCATTTAGATGTCTCACATATAACTGTGAGTGCGATGCTGACCTCTATCATTCAGATGTCTCACATATAACTGTGAGTGTGTTGCTGCCCTCTTTCATTCAGATGTCTCACATCTAACTGTGAGTGCGCTGCTGACCTCTATCATTCAGATGTCTCACATATAACTGAGTGCGCTGCTGACCTCTATCATTCAGATGTCTCACATATAACTGTGAGTGCGCTGCTGACCTCTATCATTCAGATGTCTCACATATAACTGTGAGTGCGATGCTGACCTCTATCATTCAGATGTCTCACATATAACTGAGTGCGTTGCTGACCTCTATCATTTAGATGTCTCACATATGACTGTGAGTGCGCTGCTGACCTCTATCATTCAGATGTCTCACATATAACTGTGAGTGCGCTGCTGACCTCTATCATTCAGATGTCTCACATATAACTGTGAGTGTGTTGCTGCCCTCTTTCATTCAGATGTCTCACATCTAACTGTGAGTACGCTGCTGACCTCTATCATTCAGATGTCTCACATATAACTGAGTGCGCTGCTGACCTCTATCATTTAGATGTCTCACATATAACTGTGAGTGCGATGCTGACCTCTATCATTCAGATGTCTCACATATAACTGTGAGTGTGTTGCTGCCCTCTTTCATTCAGATGTCTCACATCTAACTGTGAGTGCGATGCTGACCTCTATCATTCAGATGTCTCACATATAACTGAGTGCGCTGCTGACCTCTATCATTCAGATGTCTCACATATAACTGTGAGTGCGCTGCTGACCTCTATCATTCAGATGTCTCACATATAACTGTGAGTGCGATGCTGACCTCTATCATTCAGATGTCTCACATATAACTGAGTGCGCTGCTGACCTCTATCATTCAGATGTCTCACATATAACTGTGAGTGCGATGCTGACCTCTATCATTCAGATGTCTCACATATAACTGTCAGTGCGATGCTGACCTCTATCATTTAGATGTCTCACATATAACTGAGTGCGTTGCTGACCTCTATCATTTAGATGTCTCACATATAACTGTGAGTGCGATGCTGACCTCTATCATTCAGATGTCTCACATATAACTGAGTGCGTTGCTGACCTCTATCATTTAGATGTCTCACATATGACTGTGAGTGCGCTGCTGACCTCTATCATTCAGATGTCTCACATATAACTGTGAGTGCGCTGCTGACCTCTATCATTCAGATGTCTCACATATAACTGTGAGTGCGCTGCTGACCTCTATCATTCAGATGTCTCACATTTAACTGTGAGTGCGCTGCTGAACTCTATCATTCAGATGTCTCACATATAACTGTGAGTGCGCTGCTGACCTCTATCATTCAGATGTCTCACATATAACTGTGAGTGCGCTGCAGACCTCTATCATTCAGATGTCTCACATATAACTGTGAGTGCGCTGCTGACCTCTATCATTCAGATGTCTCACATATAACTGTGAGTGCGCTGCTGACCTCTATCATTCAGATGTCTCACATATAACTGTGAGTGTGTTGCTGCCCTCTTTCATTCAGATGTCTCACATCTAACTGTGAGTGCGCTGCTGACCTCTATCATTCAGATGTCTCACATATAACTGAGTGCGCTGCTGACCTCTATCATTCAGATGTCTCACATATAACTGTGAGTGCGATGCTGACCTCTATCATTTAGATGTCTCACATATAACTGTGAGTGCGCTGCTGACCTCTATCATTCAGATGTCTCACATATAACTGTGAGTGCGCTGCTGACCTCTATCATTCAGATGTCTCACATATAACTGTGAGTGCGCTGCTGACCTCTATCATTCAGATGTCTCACATTTAACTGTGAGTGCGCTGCTGAACTCTATCATTCAGATGTCTCACATATAACTGTGAGTGCGCTGCTGACCTATATCATTCAGATGTCTCACATATAACTGTGAGTGCGCTGCAGACCTCTATCATTCAGATGTCTCACATATAACTGTGAGTGCGCTGCTGACCTCTATCATTCAGATGTCTCACATATAACTGTGAGTGCGTGGCTGACTTCTATCATTCAGATGTCTCACATATAACTGTGAGTGCGCTGCTGACCTCTATCATTCAGATGTCTCACATATAACTGTGAGTGTGTTGCTGCCCTCTTTCATTCAGATGTCTCACATCTAACTGTGAGTGCGTTGCTGACCTCAATCAGTTAGAGGCAGGCTACCCACCTTGACAGGCGAACTCCTTGTCCATGATCTCGGCCACTTCCTTCATCCACATGCCCCCGCTCGAGACGATGTGGCGCTGTCCTGCAGCAGAACCCGACATGACATCAACCGACATGGGTATCACAGGGACATTGCACAACACGTTATGACACAATCTCTGTCCCGCCGGTGTCCACGCCTTGTTGATCGCTTCTACAGAGTACCAAGAGCAGTCAGACCATTGAGGTAGGAGAGAGAGCACTGTGCAAACACTCACACAAATAGTACGCAGTGTCAGGATAGTCACAATATCAGCTGCAATACATCAATCACTTACTGGGTGAACCATTTCTCTAAAATGTATATCGAACAAATCACAACTGTGCATTGACATAATCACAGGTCCACATTCTACAAAGGGGAAATCAATGGTGTTTAGGCCGCTTCGGAGGCACGGAACCTGGGGCAAGCTCCATTCACCCACCCTTATCGTCCTGGGGCAAGCTCCATTCACCCACCCTTATCGTCCCGGGGCAAGCTCCATTCGCCCACCCTTATCGTCCTGGGGCAAGCTCCATTCACCCACCCTCATCGTCCTGGGGCAAGCTCCATTCACCCACCCTTACCGTCCTGGGGCAAGCTCCATTCAGCTACCCTTATCGTCCTGGGGCAAGCTCCATTCACCCACCCTTATCGTCCTGGGGCAAGCTCCATTCACCCACCCTTACCGTCCTGGGGCAAGCTCCATTCACCCACCCTTTATCGTCCTGGGGCAAGCTCCATTCACCCACCCTTATCGTCCTGGGGCAAGCTCCATTCACCCACCCTTACCGTCCTGAGGCAAGCTCCATTCACCCACCCTTATCGTCCTGTGGCAAGCTCCATTCACCCACCCTTTATCGTCCTGGGGCAAGCTCCATTCACCCACCCTTATCGTCCTGGGGCAAGCTCCATTCACCCACCCTTATCGTCCTGGGGCAAGCTCCATTCACCCACCCTTATCGTCCTGAGGCAAGCTCCATTCACCCACCCTTATCGTCCTGGGGCAAGCTCCATTCACCCACCCTTTATCGTCCTGGGGCAAGCTCCATTCACCCACCCTTATCGTCCTGGGGCAAGCTCCATTCACTCACCCTTATCGTCCTGAGGCAAGCTCCATTCACCCACCCTTATCGTCCTGGGGCAAGCTCCATTCACCCACCCTTTATCGTCCTGGGGCAAGCTCCATTCACCCACCCTTACCGTCCTGGGGCAAGCTCCATTCACCCACCCTTATCGTCCTGAGGCAAGCTCCATTCACCCACCCTTACCGTCCTGGGGCAAGCTCCATTCACCCACCCTTATCGTCCCGGGGCAAGCTCCATTCACCCACCCTTAATCGTCCTGGGGCAAGCTCCATTCACCCACCCTTATCGTCCTGGGGCAAGCTACATTCACCCACCCTTACCGTCCTGGGGCAAGCTCCATTCACCCACCCTTATCGTCCTGGGGCAAGCTCCATTCACACCCTTATCGTCCTGAGGCAAGCTCCATTCACCCACCCTTATCGTCCTGGGGCAAGCTCCATTCACCCACCCTTTATCGTCCTGGGGCAAGCTCCATTCACCCACCCTTATCGTCCTGGGGCAAGCTCCATTCACCCACCCTTACCGTCCTGGGGCAAGTTCCATTCACCCACCCTTATCGTCCTGTGGCAAGCTCCATTCACCCACCCTTTATCGTCCTGGGGCAAGCTTCATTCACCCACCCTTATCGTCCTGGGGCAAGCTCCATTCACCCACCCTTATCGTCCTGGGGCAAGCTCCATGCACCCACCGTTATCGTCCTGAGGCAAGCTCCATTCACCCACCCTTATCCTCCTGGGGCAAGCTCCTTTCACCCACCCTTATCGTCCTGGGGCAAGCTCTATTCACCCACCCTTATCGTCCTGGGGCAAGCTTCATTCACTCACCCTTATCGTCCTGGGGCAAGCTCCATTCACCCACCCTTAATCGTCCTGGGGCAAGCTCCATTCACCCACCCTTAATCGTCCTGGGGCAAGCTCCATTCACCCACCCTTATCGTCCTGGGGCAAGCTCCATTCACCCACCCTTACCGTCCTGGGGCAAGCTCCATTCACCCACCCTTATCGTCCTGGGGCAAGCTCCATTCACCCACCCTTACCGTCCTGGGGCAAGCTCCATTCACCCACCCTTATCGTCCCGGGGCAAGCTCCATTCACCCACCCTTAATCGTCCTGGGGCAAGCTCCATTCACCCACCCTTATCGTCCTGGGGCAAGCTACATTCACCCACCCTTATCGTCCTGGGGCAAGCTCCATTCACCCACCCTTATCGTCCTGGGGCAAGCTCCATTCACCCACCCTTACCGTCCTGGGGCAAGCTCCATTCACCCACCCTTATCGTCCTGGGGCAAGCTCCATTCACCCACCCTTATCGTCCTGGGGCAAGCTCCATTCACCCACCCTTATCGTCCTGGGGCAAGCTCCATTCACCCACCCTTATCGTCCTTGGGCAAGCTCCATTCACCCACCCTTATCGTCCCGGGGCAAGCTCCATTCACCCACCCTTATCGTCCTGGGGCAAGCTCCATTCACCCACCCTTATCGTCCTGGGGCAAGCTCCATTCACCCACCCTTATCGTCCTGGGGCAAGCTCCATTCACCCACCCTTATCGTCTTGGGGCAAGCTCCATTCACCCACCCTTATCGTCCTGGGGCAAGCTCCATTCACCCACCCTTATCGTCCTGGGGCAAGCTCCATTCCATCAACCTTAATCGTCCTGGGGCAAGCTCCATTCACCCACCCTTAATCGTCCTGGGGCAAGCTCCATTCACCCACCCTTAATCGTCCTGGGGCCAACTCCATTCACCCACCCTTATCGTCCTGGGGCAAGCTCCATTCACCCACCCTTATCCTCCTGGGGCAGGCTCCATTCACCCACCCTTATCGTCCTGGGGCGTTCCAAAAGCGGCCTAAACACCAAGTCAAAGGGGTTGCGGGCCACCTACCCGCCGCCTCGGGGTGGACCATGGCCTGGAGGTGGGTAGTGGGAGGGGGGGGGAACACCTACACGCCGCTTCGGGGTGGACCATGGCCTTGAGGTGGGTAGTGGGAGGGGGGGGGGCACCTACCCGCCGCCTCGGGGTGGACCATGGCTTTGAGGTGGGTAGTGGGAGGGGGGGGGCACCTACCCGCCGCCTCGGGGTGGACCATGGCCTTGAGGTGGGTAGTGGGAGGGGGGGGGCACCTACCCGCCGCTTTGGGGTGGACCATGGCCTTGAGGTGGGTAGTGGGAGGGGGGGGCACCTACCCGCCGCCTTGGGGTGGACCATGGCCTTGAGGTGGGTAGTGGGAGAGGGGGGGCACCTACCCGCCGCCTCGGGGTGGACCATGGCTTTGAGGTGGGTAGTGGGAGGGGGGGGGGGCACCTACCCGCCGCCTCGGGGTGGACCATGGCCTTGAGGTGGGTAGTGGGAGCGGGGGGGGCACCTACCCGCCGCCTCGGGGTGGACCATGGCCTTGAGGTGGGTAGTGGGAGCGGGGGGGGGGGGCACCTACCCGCCGCATCGGGGTGGACCATGGCCTTGAGGTGGGTCGAGGGAGGGAGGGGGGGGCACCTACCCGCCGCCTTGGGGTGGACCATGGCCTTGAGGTGGGTAGTGGGAGCGGGGGGGGGGCACCTACCCGCCGCCTCGGGGTGGACCATGGCCTTGAGGTGGGTCGAGGGAGGGAGGGGGGGGACACCTACCCGCCGCCTCGGGGTGGACCATGGCCTTGAGGTGGGTAGTGGGAGGGAGGGGGGGGCACCTACCCGCCGCCTCGGGGTGGACCATGGCCTTGAGGTGGGTGGAGGGAGGGAGCGGGGGGGCACCTACCCGCCGCCTTGGGGTGGACCATGGCCTTGAGGTGGGTGGAGGGAGGGAGTGGGGGGCACCTACCCGCCGCCTCGGGGTGGACCATGGCCTTGAGGTGGGTGGGGGGAAGGGGGGGGCACCTACCCGCCGCCTCGGGGTGGACCATGGCCTTGAGGTGGGTCGAGGGAGGGAGGGGGGGGGCACCTACCCGCCGCCTTGGGGTGGACCATGGCCTTGAGGTGGGTGGAGGGAGGGAGTGGAGGGCACCTACCCGCCGCCTCGGGGTGGACCATGGCCTTGAGGTGGGTGGGGGGAAGGGGGGGGGGGGCACCTACCCGCCGCCTCGGGGTGGACCATGGCCTTGAGGTGGGCTGCCGCCACGTCGCGCACATCACAGATGGTGAAGTAGAGTCTGGGGAGGGCGGGCATGGCACGCTCGAGCAGGCGACATGGCACCTCCATGCTGGTGCACGTGCTGCCCTGTAGCACCGGGCCCATCACCAGCACCGGGTTGATGACAGCCAACTCGAACCGCTCCTCCTCTGCAAACATATATCACCTGGTTTAGCTATGAACAGATACGCCACTGCCAGATGTCACTGCTTAAAGACACGTCATATTGCAAGGACTGTATATTTATGGTAACCGTACGTACTACTTTCTGTTAAAACTGACGGGATAAATACACTACCGTTCTTTTTTGGAGAAATTACCGGGTTACCTGACAGGTGTCTGACGTAGCTCCAGGCTGACTGTTACTATGCTTACTTGGCAGGTGTCTGACCTAGCCCCCAGCTGACTGTTACTATGGTTACCTGGCAGATGTCTGTCGTTGCTACAGGCTGAGTGTTACCATGGTTACCTGGCCGATTACTGACGTTGCTACAGACTGAGTGTCACCATGGTTACCTGGCCGATGTCTGACGTAGCTCCCGGCTGACTGTTACTATGGTTATCTGGCCGCTGTCTGACGTTGCTACAGGTTGAATGTCACCATGGTTACCTGGCCGATGTCTGACGTAGCTCCCGGCTGACTGTTACTATGGTTACCTGGCCGCTGTCTGACGTAGCTCCCGGCTGGCTGTCACCATGGTTACCTGGCAGCTGTTTGACGTAGCTCCACGCGGCCTTCTCTGCCAGCGTCTTGCTCTTGACGTAGGCGGAGGCCTGGGTGGCGTCCGTCCAGTCCTCCTCACAGTATATCTTCTGATTGTCTTCGTCTTGACTCTCTCCAAACCCTGACCACACAGAAAATCCTTTGTACCAATGGATGTCCGCTACAAACACTAGAGACCTGGACACACCGGGACTGTAGAAACGCCGTACTTCCCTCCCTTCTTCCTCCTACAAAATATCTCTTTCATCTCTCACTGAGATTGTGTTTCATTAATTAACTGGTTCGCACATCTACACAACTAATGCAGAGCGCTCTGTATCTGCACAGTTAACACAATTTCACACGTAAATCAATTTAATAAATATACCAATAATCCAGTGTACACTCTATTTGTGAATCACAAATCGTGTTTTCTTCTTCTAAAAAATATACAGGTATCAATTCAAGATATCGGCGAGATTCGGTAACAGAGAGTGGTTTTGTGCGTAGGTCGACACGCACACATGAAGGAGATTAATATGCATACACGTCGTCTCCCAGTTACCTCAACGATTAGTGTAAGCATCAATCAGTGTGCATCATAGCGACATCTACGCTCAGGGTGTCTTTGACTATCTTCTATCCGACTCCGAACAGCAAGAGCAAGAGGAAAGCACGAGCGGCTTACTTTACCATTACCATATGCAGCCAATATGTTTTAGGGTACAGTGCCTGTAATACTGGTGCCCAAGGCCGGGCCACGTGGTCACGTCCTTACCTGCCACAGCCGCTATGGAGCTGGTGAGGACGACCCTGCGCACTCTGGCGGCGACACAGGCCTGCAGGACGGCGAGCGTGCCCTGGACGGCCGGCTCAATCACCTCCGACTCCGTCCGCGGCTCAGCATTGGGGAAGGGAGACGCCATGTGGATGACATAGCCACAGCCTTGTACCGCGCTACAACAGGGAGACAGCTTCAGGGATGACATAGTCACAGCCTTGTACCGCGCTACAACAGGGAGACAGCCTCAGGGATCACATAGCCACAGCCTTGTACCGCGCTACAACAGGGAGACAGCCTCAGGGATCACATAGCCACAGCCTTGTACCGCGCTACAACAGGGAGACACCATGTGGATAACATAGCCACAGCCTTGTACCGCGCTACAATAGGGAGACAGCCTTAGGGATCACATAGCCACAGCCATGTACCGCGCTACAACAGGGAGACAGCCTCAGAGATCACATAGCCACAGCCTTGTACCGCGCTACAACAGGGAGACGCCATGTGGATCACATATCCACAGCCATGTACCGCGCTACAACAGGGAGACAGCTTCAGGGATCACATTGCCACAGCCTTGTACCGCGCTACAACAGGGAGACAGCCTCAGAGATCACATAGCCACAGCCTTGTACCGCGCGACAACAGGGAGACAGCTTCAGGGATCACATAGCCACAGCCTTGTACCGCGCTACAACAAGGAGACGCCATGTGGATCACATATCCACAGCCATGTACCGCGCTACAACAGGGAGACAGCCTTAGGGATCACATTGCCACAGCCTTGTACCGCGCTACAACAGGGAGACAGCCTCAGAGATCACATAGCCACAGCCTTGTACCGCGCTACAACAGGGAGACAGCCTCAGAGATCACATAGCCACAGCCTTGTACCGCGCGACAACAGGGAGACAGCCTCAGGGATCACATAGCCACAGCCTTGTACCGCGCTACAACAGGGAGACAGTTTCAGAGATCACATAGCCACAGCCTTGTACCGCGCGACAACAGGGAGACAGCCTCAGGGATCACATAGCCACAGCCTTGTACCGCGCGACAACAGGGAGACAGCCTCAGGGATCACATAGCCACAGCCTTGTACCGCGCTACAACAGGGAGACAGCTTCAGAGATCACATAGCCACAGCCTTGTACCGCGCTACAACAGGGAGACAGCCTCAGGAATCACATAGCCACAGCCTTGTACCGAGCTACAACAGGGAGACAGCCTCAAGGATCACATAGCCACAGCCTTGTACCGCGCTACAACAGGGAGAACCGCCTCAGGGATCACATAGCCACAGCCTTGTACCGCGCTACAACAAGGGAGACAGCTTCAGGGATCACATAGCCACAGCCTTGTACCGCGCTACAACAGGGAGACGCCATGTGGATCACATAGCCACAGCCTTGTACCGCGCTACAACAGGGAGACAGCTTCAGGGATCACATAGCCACAGCCTTGTACCGCGCTACAACAGGGAGACAGCCTCAGGGATCACATAGCCACCGCCTTGTACCGCGCTACAACAGGGAGACAGCCTCAGGGATCACATAGCCACAGCCTTGTACCGCGCTACAACAGCGGGACGCCATGTGGATAACATAGCCACAGCCTTGTACCTCGCTACAACAGGGAGACAACCATGTGGATCACATAGCCACAGCCTTGTACCGCGCTACAACAGGGAGACAGCCTCAGGGATCACATAGCCACAGCCTTGTACCGCGCTACAACAGCGGGACGCCATGTGGATAACATAGCCACAGCCTTGTACCTCGCTACAACAGGGAGACAACCATGTGGATCACATAGCCACAGCCTTGTACCGCGCTACAACAGGGAGACAGCCTCAGGGATCACATAGCCACAGCCTTGTACCGCGCTACAACAGGGAGACAGCCTCAGGGATCACATAGCCACAGCCTTGTACCGCGCTACAACAGGGAGACAGCCTCAGGGATCACATAGCCACAGCCTTGTACCGCGCTACAACAGCGGGACGCCATGTGGATAACATAGCCACAGCCTTGTACCTCGCTACAACAGGGAGACAACCATGTGGATCACATAGCCACAGCCTTGTACCGCGCTACAACAGGGAGACAGCCTCAGGGATCACATAGCCACAGCCTTGTACCGCGCTACAACAGCGGGACGCCATGTGGATAACATAGCCACAGCCTTGTACCTCGCTACAACAGGGAGACAACCATGTGGATCACATAGCCACAGCCTTGTACCGCGCTACAACAGGGAGACAGCCTCAGGGATCACATAGCCACAGCCTTGTACCGCGCTACAACAGGGAGACACCATGTGGATGACATAGCCACAGCCTTGTACCGCGCTACAACAGGGAGACAGCCTCAGGGATCACATAGCCACAGCCTTGTACCGCGCTACAACAGGGAGACAGCCTCAGGGATCACATAGCCACAGCCTTGTACCGCGCTACAACAGCGGGACGCCATGTGGATAACATAGCCACAGCCTTGTACCTCGCTACAACAGGGAGACAACCATGTGGATCACATAGCCACAGCCTTGTACCGCGCTACAACAGGGAGACAGCCTCAGGGATCACATAGCCACAGCCTTGTACCGCGCTACAACAGGGAGACAGCCTCAGGGATCACATAGCCACAGCCTTGTACCGCGCTACAACAGGGAGACAGCCTCAGGGATCACATAGCCACAGCCTTGTACCGCGCTACAACAGGGAGACAGCCTCAGTGATCACATAGCCACAGCTTTGTACCGCGCTACAACAGGGAGACAGCCTCAGGGATCACATAGCCACAGCCTTGTACCGCGCTACAACAGGGAGACGCCATGTGGATCACATAGCCACAGCCTTGTACCGCGCTACAACAGGGAGACAGCTTCAGGGATCACATAGAGACAGCCTTGTACCGCGCTACAACAGGGAGACAGCCTCAGGGATCACATAGCCACAGCCTTGTACCGAGCTACAACAGGGAGACAGCCTCAGGGATCACATAGCCACAGCCTTGTACCGCGCTACAACAGGGAGACAGCCTCAGGGATCACATAGCCACAGCCTTGTACCGCGCTACAACAGGGAGACGCCATGTGGATAACATAGCCACAGCCTTGTACCGCGCTACAACAGGGAGACAGCCATGTGGATCACATAGCCACAGCTTTGTACCGCGCTACAACAGGGAGACAGCTTCAGGGATCACATAGCCACAGCCTTGTGCCGCGCTACAACAGGGAGACAGCCTCAGGGATCACATAGCCACAGCCTTGTACCGCGCTACAACAGGGAGACAGCTTCAGGGATCACATAGCCACAGCCTTGTACCGCGCTACAACAGGGAGACAGCCTCAGGGATCACATAGCCACAGCCTGGTACCGCGCTACAATAAGGAGACAGCTTCAGGGATCACATAGCCACAGCCTTGTACCGCGCTACAACAGGGAGACAGCCTCAGGGATCACCTTTCCCATCATCTCCGGCTTGGTGAGGTCACTAATTAACTGACCAATCTGATCAAGAGGTTGAGTACAGGGTGTCTCACCTTTCCCATGTCTTCGGCATGGTGAGGTCGCTAATTAACTGACCAATCTGATCAAGAGGTTGAGTACAGGGTGTCTCACCTTTCCCATGTCTTCGGCATGGTGAGGTCACTAATTAACTGATCAATTTGATCAAGAGGTTGAGTACAGGGTGTCTCACCTTTCCCATGTCTTCGGCATGGTGAGGTCACTAATTAACTGATCAATTTGATCAAGAGGTTGAGTACAGGGTGTCTCACCTTTCCCATGTCTTCGGCTTGGTGAGGTCGCTAATTAACTGACCAATCTGATCAAGAGGTTGAGTACAGGGTGTCTCACCTTTCCCATGTCTTCGGCATGGTGAGGTCACTAATTAACTGATCAATTTGATCAAGAGGTTGAGTACAGGGTGTCTCACCTTTCCCATGTCTCCGGCTTGGTGAGGTCACTAATTAACTGACCAATCTGATCAAGAGGTTGAGTACAGGGTGTCTCACCTTTCCCATGTCTCCGGCTAGGTGAGGTCACTAATTAACTGACCAATCTGATCAAGAGGCTGAGTACAGGGTGTCTCACCTTTCCCATGTCTCCGGCTTGGTGAGGTCACTAATTAACTGACCAATCTGATCAAGAGGTTGAGTACAGGGTGTCTCACCTTTCCCATGTCTCTGGCTTGGTGAGGTCACTAATTAACTGAGCAATCTGATCAAGAGGTTGAGTACAGGGTGTATCACCTTTCCCATGTCTCTGGCTTGGTGAGGTCACTAATTAACTGACCAATCTGATCAAGAGGTTGAGTACAGGGTGTCTCACCTTTCCCATGTCTCCGGCTTGGTGAGGTCACTAATTAACTGACCAATCTGATCAAGAGGTTGAGTACAGGGTGTCTCACCTTTCCCATGTCTCCGGCTTGGTGTGGTCACTAATTAACTGACCAATCTTATCAAGAGGTTGAGTACAGGGTGTCTCACGTTTCCCATGTCTCCGGCTTGGTGAGGTCACTAATTAACTGACCAATCTGATCAAGAGGTTGAGTACAGGGTGTCTCACCTTTCCCATGTCTCCGGCTAGGTGAGGTCACTAATTAACTGACCAATCTGATCAAGAGGTTGAGTACAGGGTGTCTCACCTTTCCCATGTCTCCGGCTTGGTGAGGTCACTAATTAACTGACCAATCTGATCAAGAGGCTGAGTACAGGGTGTCTCACCTTTCCCATATCTCCGGCTTGGTGAGGTCACTAATTAACTGACCAATCTGATCAAGAGGTTGAGTACAAGGTGTCTCACCTTTCCCATGTCTCCGGCTTGGTGAGGTCACTAATTAACTGACCAATCTGATCAAGAAGTTGAGTACAGGGTGCCTCACCTTTCCCATGTTTCCGGCTTGGTGAGGTCGCTAATTAACTGACCAATCTGATCAAGAGGTTGAGTACAGGGTGTCTCACCTTTCCCATGTCTCCGGCTAGGTGAGGTCACTAATTAACTGACCAATCTGATCAAGAGGTTGAGTACAGGGTGTCTCACCTTTCCCATGTCTCCGGCTTGGTGAGGTCGGCCTCGACCAGCTCCAGCTTGTGCTTGGCGTCGGGACAGAGTCCGTACAGAGGCTGGACCTTGGCGTCGTTGTGCAGACTGCGCACCGTGCCGCGCACCCGGAAGCCCGACTGCTGTAGTTGTTGCACCACGTGGGTGGCGATAAAACCAGAAGCTCCGGTAACCAGAACCACTGGCGCACGTGCAAAGGATGATAAAACATTGATAAATATAACAAATCTATAGTTGTTGTGTTATTTGATCATATATATCTGTGAGATGTGTCATGTATATTTGATGATTACATATTTCATAGCATAGTTACGTTGACTGACTAATATATAGGTATTAGAAACAGATCATACGTCAGGCATGGACAATGACGTCTATCATACACTGATTTCAAGCCAATGGCATGTGTGAAATGGAGATGACCTACTAGGCAGGCCCAACGGGACTTTCAACACATTATTCCCAATGGATTACGCCATGGAAAAAGAATACATTTACTAAACCGGGAGCACTATTAGAAACATTGGCCATTATTCTACCCGTTAAAACGGCGATCATTCCACGTGTCGGGACGCCAATAGGGGTCTGCAAGGGGGTGGTCCAGTGTCCAGAGTCGATTTTTTCAAATTTCCCAGTGTCGTTTTTGGTTCAAAAATCTGTGTCGATGTCGCTTTTCGGATCCACAATATCGGAATTCGGGGGTCAATGTCGTATGTTGATTTTTCCAATATGTCTGTGTCGCCATGTACCCCTTCCAGACCCTTGTAGATGCAGGTTTCCGCTTGAAGAGCTGGTGCTGGTGCGCTGTTCCAGACATTACGAATTAAACACATTGAACACCTACTGGTTACCTCCTTTCGAAAAAAGACACGTCATCTGAATATTTACACAAACCTGCCTATATTTAGCAATTAAGCTGGAACCTGCATCTACGTCACTTGGCGCAAAGCGGCTTTGGTCGTTCAGAATTGATGCCCGAGTTTGTAAATAGATCGTCATTAAAACGTCCCAAACTTACCAAATGATAAGCCACATAATTTGCACAACCACCCAGACTGCTTCAATATTGTGCCTTCTGTGGGTATACTTTGTAAGTTTTTCGAAATAATTTACACAGGAGCTGACCTTTAACATTGCGTATCGGGAGCAGTTTGATCGGAAAAGGCAAGTCAGGAACGCGCCAATGTGCTTGTCATATATACAGGCACGACATTAGTACAGTGGTGGGGTGTGCCGCCCAGGCCATAGAGGGCATATGGAGAGCGAGAGAAAAGTGCGAGATTTTGTGGTCAGTGAGAGAGAAACGTTGTGGTTATAAAAGGCATCCAAAACAGACACTTACAGTCATGGCAAGTATACAGGGGTTACTTGTTTGAACACTTTCGATATCAACTGGACTATATAGTCAAGAGTTGCAATCTTGAAAAACTTCAATCTCAGATGAGCACAGCGAAAGGAATTACACATTTCTGCTCCAGGGATTGAGAAAAAAAAGGCGAAAAAAGGGTCACATATGCATATACCTAACCATGTGTAGTGCCCCCTGCCCCCCCCCCCCTCCCCCCCGGAGAGTGACATTGTCAAGGTCTACCTTCAACGGGATTTATAGTAGTTTATTACAAACTTTCTTTGCTGCCTACTTTTGGCATATTGATAGATGCAACCATTGAGAACATCACAAGAAACTTTTCGTAAACACTTTTGTAAAATCAATCTTAAATGGGAGTAAATGAGGATCTCGACTGGGATAGCGGGCTCTCAACACCGGGTGTGGCATGGGGCCAGCCTTGAGCCTATGCCCTGATCCGGCCACGTTTTAATAAGATGATTCAATGATACTTTAGAATTTAAAGGTGTGCCACATTAACATGTAATGAAGGTTGTGTTTTCCAGGCTGGGCAGATTGCTCCACCAGTGTAGTCCTTTCAGGTGTTCCGCGTCAAACCACTGATTCACCCTATAGAACACACTGTTGAACCTCGGGAAAGATTTAAATGATTTTCTGTTTCAAACTCACGGCCAATTGCCTCAAATCGACGTGATGTATAGATATAAGGAACGTTGAAGGTTGTTGCCACTTTCCTGGGACAATAGCCAACTGTGAACTGCGCTGCGAGAACGAAATGTCGACAGCAATTCCTAAAGGTCACCAGATAGACGACCGCCAATGATCTGTGTGGACTGTACCAAAACGCGTCCACCGCCCACGGCCACATCAATCTCAAGAACACCACCAGTCGATATGGAGCTCAAGCGGCACGGCGACAGCGGCTGGCCACTGGAGCCATCCGTAAAGCAACTTAAGGCCAAAGTAACAACTCCAGGGCTTCTAACTCAACCGAGACGCGGGTTAAGGGGACGCGGGTTAAGGGGACGCGGGTTAAGGGGACGCGGGTTAAGGGGACGCGGGTTATGCGGACGTGGGTTAAGGGGACGCGGGTTAAGGGGACGTGGGTTAAGGGGACGCGGGTTAAGGGGACGCGGGTTAAGGGCACGCGGGTTAAGGGCACGTGGGTTAAGGGGACGCGGGTTAAGGGGACGCGGGCTAAGGGGACGTTGGTTAAGGGGACGCGGGTTAAGGGGACGCGGGTTAAGGGGACGCGGGCTAAGGGCAGACGGGTTAAGGAGACGCGGGCTAAGGGCACGCGGGTTAAGGAGACGCGGATTAAGGAGACGCGGGTTAAGGGGACGCGGGTTAAGGGGACGCGGATTAAGGAGACGCGGGCTAAGGGCACGCGGGTTAAGAAGACGCGGATTAAGGAGACGCGGGTTAAGGGGACGCGGGTTAAGGAGACGCGGATTAAGGAGACGCGGGTTAAGGGGACGCGGGTTAAGGGCACGCGGGTTAAGGAGACGCGGATTAAGGAGACGCGGGCTAAGGGCACGCGGGTTAAGGAGACGCGGATTAAGGAAACGCGGGCTAAGGACACGCGGGTTAAGGAGACGCGGATTAAGGAGACGCGGGTTAAGGGCACGCGGGTTAAGGGGACGCGGGTTAAGGGCAGACGGGTTAAGGGGACGCTGGCTAAGGGCACGCGGGTTAAGGAGACGCGGGTTAAGGGGACGCGGGCTAAGGGCACGCGGGTTAAGGGCACGTGGGTTAAGGGGACGCGGGTTAAGGGGACGCGGGTTAAGGGCACGCGGGGTAAGGGGACGTGGGTTAAGGGGACGTGGGTTAAGGGGACGCGGGTTAAGAGCACGCGGGTTAAGGGCACGCGGGTTAAGGGCACGTGGGTTAAGGGCACGTGGGTTAAGGGGACGTGGGTTAAGGGGACGTGGGTTAAGGGCACGCGGGCTAAGGGCACGCGGGTTAAGGGGACACGGATTAAGGGGACGTGGGTTAAGGGGACGTGGGTTAAGGGCACGCGGGCTAAGGGCACGTGGGTTAAGGGCACGCGGGCTAAGGGCACACGGGTTAAGGGGACGCGGGTTAAGGGGACGCGGGTTAAGGGGACGCGGGTTAAGGGGACGTGGGTTAAGGGCACGCGGGCTAAGGGCACGCGGGTTAAGGGGACACGGATTAAGGGGACACGGATTAAGGGGACGTGGGTTAAGGGGACGTGGGTTAAGGGCACGCGGGCTAAGGGCACGCGGGTTAAGGGGACGCGGGTTAAGGGGACGCGGGTTAAGGGCACGCGGGTTAAGGGGACGCGGGATAAGGGGACGCCGGTTAAGGGGACCCGGGCTAAGGACACGTGGGCTAAGGGCTCGCGGGTTAAGGGGACACGGGTTAAGGGGACGCGGGTTAAGGAGACGCGGGTTAAGGGGACGCGGATTAAGGGCACGCGGGTTAAGGGGACGCGGGCTAAGGGGACGCCGGTTAAGGGGACGCGGGCTCAGGACACGTGGGTTAAGGGGACGTGGGTTAAGGGGACGCGGGCAAAGGGCACGTGGGTTAAGGGGACGCGGGTTAAGGGGACGCGGGCTAAGGGCACGCGGGTTAAGGGGACGCGGGCTAAGGGGACGCGGATCAAGGGGACGCGGGTTAAGGGGACGCCGGTTAAGGGGACGTGGGTTAAGGGGACGCGGATTAAGGGGACGCGGATTAAGGGGACGCGGGTTAAGGGGACGCGGGTTAAGGGCACGCGGGTTAAGGAGACGCGGGTTAAGGGCACGCGGGTTAAGGACACGTGGGTTAAGGGGACGCGGATTAGGGGCACGCGGGTTAAGGGCACGCGGGTTAAGGAGACGCGGGTTAAGGGCACGCGGGTTAAGGGGACGCGGGCTAAGGGGACGCGGGTTAAGGGGACGCGGGCTAAGGGCACGCGGGTTAAGGGGACGCGGGCTAAGGGGACGCGGATCAAGGGGACGCGGGTTAAGGGGACGCCGGTTAAGGGGACGTGGGTTAAGGGGACGCGGATTAAGGGGACGCGGATTAAGGGGACGCGGGTTAAGGGGACGCGGGTTAAGGGCACGCGGGTTAAGGAGACGCGGGTTAAGGGCACGCGGGTTAAGGGCACGTGGGTTAAGGGGACGCGGATTAGGGGCACGCGGGTTAAGGGCACGCGGGTTAAGGAGACGCGGGTTAAGGGCACGCGGGTTAAGGGGACGCGGGCTAAGGGGACGCGGGTTAAGGGGACGCGGGCTAAGGGCACGCGGGTTAAGGGGACGCGGGCTAAGGGGACGCGGATTAAGGGGACGTGGGTTAAGGGGACGCGGGCTAAGGGGACGCGGGTTAAGGAGACGCGGGCTAAGGGCACGCGGGTTAAGAGCACGCGGGTTAAGGGGACGTGGGTTAAGGGCACGCGGGCTAAGGGCACGTGGGTTAAGGGGACGCGGGTTAAGGGGACGCGGGCTAAGGGGACGTGGGTTAAGGGGACGCGGGTTAAGGGGACGCGGGTTAAGGGGACGCGGGCTAAGGGCAGACGGGTTAAGGAGACGCGGGCTAAGGGCACGCGGGTTAAGGAGACGCGGATTAAGGAGACGCGGGTTAAGGGGACGCGGGTTAAGGGGACGCGGATTAAGGAGACGCGGGCTAAGGGCACGCGGGTTAAGAAGACGCGGATTAAGGAGACGCGGGTTAAGGGGACGCGGGTTAAGGGCACGCGGGCTAAGGGCACGTGGGTTAAGGGGACGCGGGTTAAGGGCACGCGGGTTAAGGAGACGCGGATTAAGGAGACGCGGGCTAAGGGCACGCGGGTTAAGGGGACGCGGGCTAAGGGGACGCGGGTTAAGGGGACGCGGGCTAAGGGCACGCGGGTTAAGGGGACGCGGGCTAAGGGGACGCGGATTAAGGGGACGTGGGCTAAGGGGACGCGGGTTAAGGAGACGCGGGCTAAGGGCACGCGGGTTAAGAGCACGCGGGTTAAGGGGACGTGGGTTAAGGGCACGCGGGCTAAGGGCACGTGGGTTAAGGGGACGCGGGTTAAGGGGACGCGGGCTAAGGGGACGTTGGTTAAGGGGACGCGGGTTAAGGGGACGCGGGTTAAGGGGACGCGGGCTAAGGGCAGACGGGTTAAGGAGACGCGGGCTAAGGGCACGCGGGTTAAGGAGACGCGGATTAAGGAGACGCGGGTTAAGGGGACGCGGGTTAAGGGGACGCGGATTAAGGAGACGCGGGCTAAGGGCACGCGGGTTAAGAAGACGCGGATTAAGGAGACGCGGGTTAAGGGGACGCGGGTTAAGGAGACGCGGATTAAGGAGACGCGGGTTAAGGGGACGCGGGTTAAGGGCACGCGGGTTAAGGAGACGCGGATTAAGGAGACGCGGGCTAAGGGCACGCGGGTTAAGGAGACGCGGATTAAGGAAACGCGGGCTAAGGACACGTGGGTTAAGGAGACGCGGATTAAGGAGACGCGGGTTAAGGGCACGCGGGTTAAGGGGACGCGGGCTAAGGGCAGACGGGTTAAGGGGACGCTGGCTAAGGGCACGCGGGTTAAGGAGACGCGGGTTAAGGGGACGCGGGCTAAGGGCACGCGGGTTAAGGGCACGTGGGTTAAGGGGACGCGGGTTAAGGGGACGCGGGTTAAGGGCACGCGGGGTAAGGGGACGTGGGTTAAGGGGACGTGGGTTAAGGGGACGCGGGTTAAGAGCACGCGGGTTAAGGGCACGCGGGTTAAGGGCACGTGGGTTAAGGGCACGTGGGTTAAGGGGACGTGGGTTAAGGGGACGTGGGTTAAGGGCACGCGGGCTAAGGGCACGCGGGTTAAGGGGACACGGATTAAGGGGACGTGGGTTAAGGGGACGTGGGTTAAGGGCACGCGGGCTAAGGGCACGTGGGTTAAGGGCACGCGGGCTAAGGGCACACGGGTTAAGGGGACGCGGGTTAAGGGGACGCGGGTTAAGGGGACGCGGGTTAAGGGGACGTGGGTTAAGGGCACGCGGGCTAAGGGCACGCGGGTTAAGGGGACACGGATTAAGGGGACACGGATTAAGGGGACGTGGGTTAAGGGGACGTGGGTTAAGGGCACGCGGGCTAAGGGCACGCGGGTTAAGGGGACGCGGGTTAAGGGGACGCGGGTTAAGGGCACGCGGGTTAAGGGCACGCGGGTTAAGGGCACGCGGGTTAAGGGGACGCGGGTTAAGGGGACGCGGGTTAAGGGGACGCGGGTTAAGGGCACGCGGGTTAAGGACACGCGGGTTAAGGGCACGCGGGTTAAGGGCACGCGGGTTAAGGGGACGCGGGATAAGGGGACGCGGGTTAAGGGGACGCGGGTTAAGGGGACGCGGGTTAAGGGGACGCGGGTTAAGGGCACGCGGGTTAAGGGCACGCGGGTTAAGGGCACGCGGGTTAAGGGGACGCGGGTTAAGGGGACACGGGTTAAGGGGACGCGGGTTAAGGAGACGCGGGTTAAGGGGACGCGGATTAAGGGCACGCGGGTTAAGGGCACGCGGATTAAGGGCACGCGGGTTAAGGGCACGCGGGTTAAGGGGACGCGGATTAAGGGCACGTGGGTTAAGGGGACGCGGATTAAGGGCACGTGGGTTAAGGGGACGCGGGCTAAGGGCACGCGGGTTAAGGGCACGCGGGTTAAGGGGACACGGGTTAAGGGGACGCGGGTTAAGGAGACGCGGGTTAAGGGGACGCGGATTAAGGGCACGCGGGTTAAGGGGACGCGGGCTAAGGGGACGCCGGTTAAGGGGACGCGGGCTCAGGACACGTGGGTTAAGGGGACGTGGGTTAAGGGGACGCGGGCAAAGGGCACGTGGGTTAAGGGGACGCGGGTTAAGGGGACGCGGGCTAAGGGCACGCGGGTTAAGGGGACGCGGGCTAAGGGGACGCGGATCAAGGGGACGCGGGTTAAGGGGACGCCGGTTAAGGGGACGTGGGTTAAGGGGACGCGGATTAAGGGGACGCGGATTAAGGGGACGCGGGTTAAGGGGACGCGGGTTAAGGGCACGCGGGTTAAGGAGACGCGGGTTAAGGGCACGCGGGTTAAGGGCACGTGGGTTAAGGGGACGCGGATTAGGGGCACGCGGGTTAAGGGCACGCGGGTTAAGGAGACGCGGGTTAAGGGCACGCGGGTTAAGGGGACGCGGGCTAAGGGGACGCGGGTTAAGGGGACGCGGGCTAAGGGCACGCGGGCTAAGGGCACGCGGGTTAAGGGGACGCGGGCTAAGGGGACGCGGATTAAGGGGACGTGGGTTAAGGGGACGCGGGCTAAGGGGACGCGGGTTAAGGAGACGCGGGCTAAGGGCACGCGGGTTAAGAGCACGCGGGTTAAGGGGACGTGGGTTAAGGGCACGCGGGCTAAGGGCACGTGGGTTAAGGGGACGCGGGTTAAGGGGACGCGGGCTAAGGGGACGTGGGTTAAGGGGACGCGGGTTAAGGGGACGCGGGTTAAGGGGACGCGGGCTAAGGGCAGACGGGTTAAGGAGACGCGGGCTAAGGGCACGCGGGTTAAGGAGACGCGGATTAAGGGCACGCGGGTTAAGGAGACGCGGATTAAGGAGACGCGGGTTAAGGGGACGCGGGTTAAGGGGACGCGGATTAAGAAGACGCGGATTAAGGAGACGCGGGTTAAGAAGACGCGGATTAAGGAGACGCGGGTTAAGGGGACGCGGGTTAAGGAGACGCGGATTAAGGAGACGCGGGTTAAGGGGACGCGGGTTAAGGGCACGCGGGTTAAGGAGACGCGGATTAAGGAGACGCGGGCTAAGGGCACGCGGGTTAAGGAGACGCGGATTAAGGGGACGTGGGTTAAGGGGACGCGGGCTAAGGGGACGCGGGTTAAGGAGACGCGGGCTAAGGGCACGCGGGTTAAGAGCACGCGGGTTAAGGGGACGTGGGTTAAGGGCACGCGGGCTAAGGGCACGTGGGTTAAGGGGACGCGGGTTAAGGGGACGCGGGCTAAGGGGACGTGGGTTAAGGGGACGCGGGTTAAGGGGACGCGGGTTAAGGGGACGCGGGCTAAGGGCAGACGGGTTAAGGAGACGCGGGCTAAGGGCACGCGGGTTAAGGAGACGCGGATTAAGGAGACGCGGGTTAAGGGGACGCGGGTTAAGGGGACGCGGATTAAGGAGACGCGGGCTAAGGGCACGCGGGTTAAGAAGACGCGGATTAAGGAGACGCGGGTTAAGGGGACGCGGGTTAAGGAGACGCGGATTAAGGAGACGCGGGTTAAGGGGACGCGGGTTAAGGGCACGCGGGTTAAGGAGACGCGGATTAAGGAGACGCGGGCTAAGGGCACGCGGGTTAAGGAGACGCGGATTAAGGAAACGCGGGCTAAGGACACGCGGGTTAAGGAGACGCGGATTAAGGAGACGCGGGTTAAGGGCACGCGGGTTAAGGGGACGCGGGCTAAGGGCAGACGGGTTAAGGGGACGCTGGCTAAGGGCACGCGGGTTAAGGGGACGCGGATTAAGGGCACGCGGGTTTAGGAGACGCGGGCTAAGGGCACGCGGGTTAAGGAGACGCGGGCTAAGGGCACGCGTGTTAAGGAGACGCGGATTAAGGAGACGCGGGTTAAGGGGACGCGGGTTAAGGGCACGCGGGCTAAAGGCACGCGGGTTAAGGGTTAAGGAGACGCGGGTTAAGGAGACGCGGGTTAAGGAGACGCGGGTTAAGGGCACGAGGTTTAAGGGCACGCGGGTTAAGGGCACGCGGGTTAAGGAGACGCGGGCTAAGAGGACGGGGGCCAAGGGCACGCGGGTTAAGGGCACGCGGGTTAAGGAGACGCGGGCTAAGGGGACGCGGGTTAAGGAGACGCGGGATAAGAGCACGCGGGTTAAGGAGACGCGGGTCAAGGAGACGCGGGCTAAGGGCACGCGGGTTAAGGGCACGCGGGCTAAGGGGACGCGGGTTAAGGGGACGCGGATTAAGGGGACGCGGGCTAAGGGGACGCGGGTTAAGGGCACGCGGGTCAAGGGGACGCGGGCTAAGGGGACGCGGGTTAAGGGGACGCGGGTTAAGGGGACGCGGGCTAAGGGCACGCGGGTTAAGGGGACGCGGGCTAAGGGGACGCGGATTAAGGGGACGTGGGTTAAGGGGACGCGGGCTAAGGGGACGCGGGTTAAGGAGACGCGGGTTAAGGGCACGCGGGTTAAGGAGACGCGGGCTAAGAGCACGCGGGTTAAGGGCACGCGGATTAAGGGCACGCGGGTTAAGGAGACGCGGGTTAAGGGGACGGGGGCTGAGGGCACGCGGGTTAAGGGCACGCGGGTTAAGGAGACGCGGGCTAAGGGGACGCGGGTTAAGGAGACGCGGGCTAAGGGCACGCGGGTTAAGGAGACGCGGGTTAAGGGAACGCGGGTTAAGGAGACGCGGGCTAAGAACACGCGGGTTAAGGAGACGCGGGTTAAGGAGACGCGGGCTAAGGGCACGCGGGTTAAGGAGACGCGGGCTAAGGGCACGAGGTTTAAGGGCACGCGGGTTAAGGGCACGCGGGTGAAGGAGACGCGGGCTAAGGGGACGGGGGCTAAGGGCACGCGGGCTAAGGGGACGGGGGCTAAGGGCACGCGGGTTAAGGAGACGCGGCTTAAGGAGACACGGGCTAAGGACACGCGGGTTAAGGGCACGCGGGTTAAGGGCACGCGGGTTAAGGGCACGCGGGTTAAGGAGACGCGGGCTAAGGGGACGAGGGCTGAGGGCACGCGGGTTAAGGGCACGCGGGTTAAGGAGACGCGGGCTAAGGGCACGCGGGTTAAGGGCACGCGGGTTAAGGAGACGCGGGCTAAGGGCACGCGGGTTAAGGAGACGCGGGTTAAGGAGACGCGGGTTAAGGAGACGCGGGCTAAGGGCACGCGGGTTAAGGAGACGTGGGTTAAGGAGACGCGGGTTAAGGGGACGCGGGTTAAGGGCACGCGGGTTAAGGGGACGTGGGTTAAGCGCACGTGGGTTAAGGGGACGCGGGTTAAGGAGACGCGGGTTAAGGAGACGCGGGCTAAGGGCATGCGGGTTCAGGAGACGCGGGTTAAGGGGACGCGGGCTAAGGGAACGCGGGTTAAGGGCACGTGGGTTAAGGGGACGCGGGTTAAGAGCACGCGGGTTAAGGGGACGCGGGTTAAGGGCACGCGGGTTAAGGGTTAAGGAGACGCGGGTTAAGGAGACGCGGGTTAAGGAGACGCGGGTTAAGGAGACGCGGGTTAAGGAGACGCGGGTTAAGGGCACGCGGGTTAAGGAGACGCGGGTTAAGGAGACGCGGGATAAGAGCACGCGGGTTAAGGAGACGCGGGTCAAGGAGACGCGGGCTAAGGGCACGCGGGTTAAGGGCACGCGGGCTAAGGGGACGCGGGTTAAGGGGACGCGGATTAAGGGGACGCGGGCTAAGGGGACGCGGGTTAAGGGCACGCGGGTCAAGGGGACGCGGGCTAAGGGGACGCGGGTTAAGGGGACGCGGGTTAAGGGGACGCGGGCTAAGGGCACGCGGGTTAGAGGGACGCGGGCTAAGGGGACGCGGATTAAGGGGACGTGGGTTAAGGGGACGCGAGCTAAGGGGACGCGGTTTAAGGAGACGCGGGTTAAGGGCACGCGGGTTAAGGAGACGCGGGCTAAGAGCACGCGGGTTAAGGGCACGCGGGTTAAGGGCACGCGGGTTAAGGAGACGCGGGTTAAGGGGACGGGGGCTGAGGGCACGCGGGTTAAGGGCACGCGGGTTAAGGAGACGCGGGCTAAGGGGACGCGGGTGAAGGAGACGCGGGCTAAGGGCACGCGGGTTAAGGAGACGCGGGTTAAGGGGACGCGGGTTAAGGAGACGCGGGCTAAGGGCACGCGGGTTAAGGAGACGCGGGTTAAGGAGACGCGGGCTAAGGGCACGCGGGTTAAGGAGACGCGGGCTAAGGGCACGAGGTTTAAGGGCACGCGGGTTAAGGGCACGCGGGTGAAGGAGACGCGGGCTAAGGGGACGCGGGCTAAGGGCACGCGGGTTAAGGAGACGCGGATTAAGGAGACGCGGGCTAAGGGCACGCGGGTTAAGGAGACGCGGCTTAAGGAGACACGGGCTAAGGGCACGCGGGTTAAGGGCACGCGGGTTAAGGGCACGCGGGTTAAGGGCACGCGGGTTAAGGAGACGCGGGCTAAGGGGACGAGGGCTGAGGGCACGCGGGTTAAGGGCACGCGGGTTAAGGAGACGCGGGCTAAGGGCACGCGGGTTAAGGAGACGCGGGTTAAGGGCACGCGGGTTAAGGAGACGCGGGCTAAGAGCACGCGGGTTAAGGAGACGCGGGTTAAGGAGACGCGGGCTAAGAGCACGCGGGTTAAGGAGACGCGGGTTAAGGAGACGCGGGTTAAGGGGACGCGGGTTAAGGGCACGCGGGTTAAGGGCACGCGGGTTAAGGGGACGTGGGTTAAGGGCACGTGGGTTAAGGGGACGCGGGTTAAGGAGACGCGGGTTAAGGAGACGCGGGCTAAGGGCACGCGGGTTAAGGAGACGCGGGTTAAGGGGACGCGGGCTAAGGGAACGCGGGTTAAGGGCACGTGGGTTAAGGGGACGCGGGTTAAGAGCACGCGGGTTAAGGGGACGCGGGTTAAGGGCACGCGGGTTAAGGGGACGTGGGTTAAGGGGACGTGGGTTAAGGGGACGCGGGTTAAGAGCACGCGGGTTAAGGGCACGTGGGTTAAGGGCACGTGGGTTAAGGGGACGCGGGTTAAGGGCACGCGGGTTAAGGGGACGCGGGTTCAGGGGACGCGGGTTAAGGGGACGCGGGCTAAGGGCACGCGGATTAAGGGCACGCGGGCTAAGGGCACGCGGGTTAAGGGGACGTGGGTTAAGGGGACGCGGGTTAAGGGGACGCGGGTTAAGGGGACTCGGGTTGAGGGCACGCGGGTTAAGGAGACGTGGGTTAAGGGCACGCGGGTTAAGGGGACGCGGGTTAAGGGGACGCGGGTTAAGGGGACTCGGGTTGAGGGCACGCGGGTTAAGGAGACGTGGGTTAAGGGCACGTGGGTTAAGGGGACGCGGGTTAAGGGGACGCGGGTTAAGGGGACTCGGGTTGAGGGCACGCGGGTTAAGGAGACGTGGGTTAAGGGCACGCGGGTTAAGGGGACGTGGGTCAAGGGGACGCGGGTTAAGGAGACGCAGGTTAAGGGGACTCGGGTTGAGGGCACGCGGGTTAAGGAGACGTGGGTTAAGGGCACGCGGGTTAAGGGGACGTGGGTTAAGGGGACGCGGGTTAAGGGCACGCGGGTTAAGGGGACTCGGGTTGAGGGCACGCGGGTTAAGGAGACGTGGGTTAAGGGCACGCGGGTTAAGGGGACGTGGGCTAAGGGGACGCGGGTTAAGGAGACGCAGGTTAAGGAGACGTGGTTTAAGGGCACGCGGGTTAAGGGGACGCGGGCTAAGGGCACGCGGGTTAAGGAGACGCGGGTTAAGGGGACGCGGGCTAAGGGCACGCGGGTTAAGGAGACGCGGGTTAAGGGGACGCGGGCTAAGGGCACGCGGGTAAGGGCACGCGGGTTAAGCGGACTCGGGTTAAGGGCACGCGGGTTAAGGGGACGCGGGCTAAGGGCACGCGGGTTAAGGAGACGTGGGTTAAGGGCACGCGGGTTAAGGGGACGCGGGTTAAGGGGACTCGGGTTGAGTGCACGCGGGTTAAGAAGACGTGGGTTAAGGGCACGCGGGTTAAGGGGACGTGGGCTAAGGGGACGCGGGTTAAGGAGACGCAGGTTAAGGAGACGTGGGTTAAGGGCACGCGGGTTAAGGGGACGCGGGCTAAGGGCACGCGGGTTAAGGAGACGCGGGCTAAGGGCACGCGGGTTAAGGAGACGCGGGTTAAGGGGACGCGGGCTAAGGGCACGCGGGTTAAGGAGACGCGGATTAAGGAGACGCGGGTTAAGGAGACGCGGCTTAAGGAGACACGGGCTAAGGGCACGCGGGTTAAGGGCACGCGGGTTAAGGGCACGCGGGTTAAGGGCACGCGGGTTAAGGGCACGCGGGTTAAGGGGACTCGGGTTAAGGGGACGCGGGTTAAGGAGACGCGGGTAAGGAGACGCGGGTTAAGGGCACGCGGGTTAAGGGGACGCGGGTTAAGGAGACGCGGATAAGGAGACGCGGGTTAAGGGCACGCGGGTTAAGGAGACGCGGGTTAAGGGCACGCGGGTTAAGGAGACGCGGGTAAGGAGACGCGGGTTAAGGGCACGCGGGTTAAGGGGACGCGGGCTAAGGGCACGCGGGTTAAGGAGACGCGGGTTAAGGGGACGCGGGCTAAGGGCACGCGGGTTAAGCGGACTCGGGTTAAGGGCACGCGGGTTAAGGGGACGCGGGCTAAGGGCACGCGGGTTAAGGAGACGTGGGTTAAGGGCACGCGGGTTAAGGGGACGCGGGTTAAGGGGACTCGGGTTGAGTGCACGCGGGTTAAGAAGACGTGGGTTAAGGGCACGCGGGTTAAGGGGACGTGGGCTAAGGGGACGCGGGTTAAGGAGACGCAGGTTAAGGAGACGTGGGTTAAGGGCACGCGGGTTAAGGGGACGCGGGCTAAGGGCACGCGGGTTAAGGAGACGCGGGCTAAGGGCACGCGGGTTAAGGAGACGCGGGTTAAGGGGACGCGGGCTAAGGGCACGCGGGTTAAGGAGACGCGGATTAAGGAGACGCGGGCTAAGGGCACGCGGGTTAAGGAGACGCGGCTTAAGGAGACACGGGCTAAGGGCACGCGGGTTAAGGGCACGCGGGTTAAGGGCACGCGGGTTAAGGGCACGCGGGTTAAGGGGACTCGGGTTAAGGGGACGCGGGTTAAGGAGACGCGGGTAAGGAGACGCGGGTTAAGGGCACGCGGGTTAAGGGGACGCGGGTTAAGGAGACGCGGATAAGGAGACGCGGGTTAAGGGCACGCGGGTTAAGGAGACGCGGGTTAAGGGCACGCGGGTTAAGGAGACGCGGGTAAGGAGACGCGGGTTAAGGGCACGCGGGTTAAGGGGACGCGGGCTAAGGGCACGCGGGTTAAGGAGACGCGGGTTAAGGCGACGCGGGCTAAGGGCACGCGGGTAAGGGCACGCGGGTTAAGGGGACTCGGGTTAAGGGCACGCGGGTTAAGGGCACGCGGGTTAAGGGGACGCGGGCTAAGGGCACGCGGGTAAGGGCACGCGTGTTAAGGGGACTCGGGTTAAGGGCACGCGGGTTAAGGGCACGCGGGTTAAGGGCACGCGGGTTTAGGGCACGCGGGTTAAGGAGACGCGGGTAAGGAGACGCGGGTTAAGGGCACGCGGGTTAAGGGGACGCGGGCTAAGGGCACGCGGGTAAGGGTACGCGGGTTAAGGGGACTCGGGTTAAGGGCACGCGGGTTAAGGGCACGCGGGTTAAGGGCACGCGGGTTAAGGGCACGCGGGTTAAGGAGACGCGGGTTAAGGAGACGCGGGTTAAGGGCACCCCGCGCGGGTTAAGGGGACGCGGGCTAAGGGCACGCGGGTAAGGGCACGCGGGTTAAGGGGACTCGGGTTAAGGGCACGCGGGCTTAGGGCACGCGGGTTAAGGAGACGCGGGCTAAGGGCACGCGGGTAAGTGCACGCGGGTTAAGGGGACTCGGGTTAAGGGCACGCGGGTTAAGGGCACGCGGGTTAAGGGCACGCGGGTTGAGGGGATGCGGGTTAAGGAAACGCGGGTTAAGGGCACGCGGGTTGAGGGGATGCGGGTTAAGGGAACGCGGGTTAAGGGCACGCGGGTTAACCCGCGTCCCCTTAACCCACCCCCACAGCACACACGGTTTGCCCGGCCACCAAGCCACCCCCACAGCACACACGGTCTGCCCGGCCACCAAGTCACCCCCACAGCACACACGGTCTGCCCGGCCACCAAGTCACCCCCACAGCACACACGGTCTGCCCGGCCACCAAGTCACCCCCACAGCACACACGGTCTGCCCGGCCACCAAGACACCCCCACAGCACACACGGTTTGCCTGGCCACCAAGCCACCCCCACAGCACACACGGTCTGCCCGGCCACCAAGTCACCCCCACAGCACACACGGTTTGCCTGGCCACCAAGCCACCCCCACAGCACACACGGTCTGCCCGGCCACCAAGTCACCCCCACAGCACACACGGTCTGCCCGGCCACCAAGTCACCCCCACAGCACACACACCATATCCCGCAACACGTATTTAAATAATCTTCCCAATGTTCGCCATGATCTTATAGCTGTGTTAGCTGCACCCTGAGTAAGCTGAGGCTGACGGAGGGTGCTGTGGCCTCGGTGTCCGATGTCTGCCGCCAGGTGGGTGCATCGGGCGCCATCACTACCACATCCCGCCAGCCCGCTATGTAATAAACTACAATACCGCAGGAAGGTTTTATGGTCGCCCACGTCAAATATATTGAATTTAGTAACCGTTGCTTACACGAGGCATTTGGCGGGTGGTTGCTGGCAAATTAGACAGCAGGGACGACGACCTGCAGTGTGGCGTGCTCGCCAGGGCCGCCCGGAACCAGGCAACAGTGGGGGGAGGGACTGGTGCTGGGGCGGCGGCATGTAACCCCTTCCCCAGGCATCCTCGGGGTGTCACTGGCACCTCCGATCTCCAGTCCCAATGAAACAGAGCTGGAGCTAACCGACAGCGTCAGACATCCGGCAGCTGTTGCTGGTGTTTGGTGAGGTATTCTGTCATAAAGGGCCTTTGCAAACCCCACCCTGCCAAGTAAGGTGTCATCAAAGCCCTTTGCAAACACCACCATGCCATGGAAGGTGTGATCAAGGGCCTTTGCAAACACCACCATGCCAAGTAAGGTGTGATCAAGGGCCTTTGCAAACACCCCCATGTCAAGTAAGGTGTGACCAGGGCCCTTTGCAAACACCCCCATGTCAAGTAAGGTGTGACCAGGGCCCTTTGCAAACACCAACATCCCAAGTAAGGTGTGACCAGGGCCCTTTGCAAACACCATGCCATGGAAGGTAAGAACAAGACGTGTGACGACAGCCAGGCAGTCCAGGGCTACTTACCCTTGTGGTGTCGCCGGGGCTTGATCATGGCCACAAAGCGACTGCTCTGATCATGTAGCTGCTGAAGCTGCGAGCCGCTGAATTCCGCGATATTACTGTTAATCTGTTTGAATTGTTTAGCCATCGTGTGACAGTGATGCGACCGTCGCTGCCGCTTGCACACATCAAACGGTCAAGGTGAGCATGAAAACCCATGTACACACCCCGCTGCACACTGCCAGGCAAGTACACACCCCACCCTGGCGCTCCTAAGTACCCCGCATGATGTACACCACAAAATCATCCCCAAACAAGTCAACGGAACAGAAAATATCAATGCATAGAAATCGATGAAGCAGCAGCTGTTGATACAGTAGGACAAACCTACCTGGTCCCGTCTCCTCAGCCATCTCGGTGTACCGCCTGCGCTGCCGGCCTCAAAACACTGTAAAAGGTAAACAAAGCCACGTGGTAATCGAACGATCAAAAAGCGCAATCAGTGATTACCTGGACCTATTACGAGTATCGATTTTAAACGTTAAAATCTATACGCAAACAAATAAAACTTTCAAATTACACACGTGACCCGGGAAAATATAACTGTTTGGGGACCGAGGCGCCCATGTTCAGGTACACCATTCTCCCCGTTATCACTCCCTATAGCCGCATCGCCGGAAGGGGGGGGGGGGGGGGAGAGCTTTCCGCTATCACTTCCTATAGCTTTATCGCCGGGGAGGGGGGGGGGGGCTTTCTGCTATCACTTCCTATAGCTTTATCGCCGGGGAGGGGGGGGGGGGCTTTCTGCTATCACTTCCTATAGCTTTATCGCCGGGAAGGGGGGGGGGGAGAGCTTTCCGCTATCACTTCCTATAGCTTTATCGCCTGGGAGGGGGGGGGGGCTTTCTGCTATCACTTCCTATAGCTTTATCGCCGGGGAGGGGGGGGGGCTTTCTGCTATCACTTCCTATAGCTTTATCGCCGGGGAGGGGGGGGGCTTTCTGCTATCACTTCTATAGCTTTATCGCCTGGGAGGGGGGGGGGCTTTCTGCTATCACTTCCTATAGCTTTATCGCCGGGGAGGGGGGGGGGGCTTTCTGCTATCACTCTCTATAGCTTTATCGCCGGGAAGGGGGGGGGGGCTTTCTGCTATCACTCTCTATAGCTGTATCCCCGGGAGGGGGGGGGGCTTTCTGCTATCACTCTCTATAGCTGCATCGCCGGGAGGGGGGGGGCTTTCTGCTATCACTTCCTATAGCTTTATCGCTCGGAAGGGGGGGGGGGGGGGCTTTCTGCTATCACTCTCTATAGCTGTATCCCCGGGGAGGGGG